>PVIY010004962.1:0-98257 GCA_004026745.1 Myrmecophaga tridactyla
ACAAATGTTGCCAATTGTCCCAATAGTGTAGGGATTCACCTGCTGTCTTTAGCCTCCTTTAATCCATAACAGTTCTTTATCTCTCATGACCTTGACATTTTCAAAGACAATAGGTCAGCTATTTTATAGAATTCCCCTCAGTTCTGGTTTCTGTGATGTTTCCTTATGACTAGATTTGGTTATGAATTTTGGCATTAAGTTCTTATTAGAGTATCATTATGTGTTGAGTTTATCCTGCTCCTGATGATGTTAACTTTGATCACCTGATCAAATAGTATTTTCTATTTCATTATAAAATTGTGCTTTTACTCTGTGCAACTGATAAGTATCTTGTGAAGAGATACTCTGAGATTATATTTAAAAAATCTGTTTCTCATCAAGCTTTCATCCATTAGTTTTAGGATCTATTGATAATTTTTAATGGAATCAACTATTATGATTGCTGCCGCATGATGATTTTCTAATTTCCATCATTCCTTCTAGATGTATTAGTTAGAATTCTACTGCAAGAAAGAGCTTTTCCATTATAATCTATTATTATTACCATTTTAAATTTTTGCCCAAATAATTCCAAATATGACCAATGGGGGTCTTCTTTGATCTGGCTCCTGTGTCCTTTTATGTATCCCATCATTGTTTGAGCACTTCCTTCCTTTCTGCCACAAAAAGATATTCTAGACTCATATTGTACATGTGCTGCTTTATCTCTGGAATAGGCAATTTCTCCAAAGAGTTCTGGTTCTTTTAAGTGGAGAAGAAATTTAGAAACCAACATCTGAGTATAAGGTATGTTCATTGTTACTGGGGTGCCATTCTTCCAGGCCCTCTCAGTGATAAAGCTGGGGAATATATGCACATATACACATGTGTTTGGGTGTGAGTTTGTATATACATATCACATATATCTACATCTTTTATTCCATTTCTATGAAAAATGATGAGCTTGTACTGATGTCTCTAGTTCAGTCCAATGTACAGGATTCATTTTAGCCTTTCCCCTTTACATGTTTGTACCTGCGTTCCCCAGCAGTGAGAAACATGCTTTCCATTATCCACAATGTGTTTACTAATCTATTCAATCTTTCTTCTCATAAAGAAATGATGGCTTTTTAAGATTCCCACCCAGAAATTGCACATACTTTTTTGTTCCTTCTTATAGTCAGAGCTCTGATCAACCAGATCTCTTTCAGGATTTTTTGTCCTTAGAGTAGATTTTCTCTTTCTGGAGGTGACTGAAAATCAATCAGCAATTGAGGTGATTCTTTCTTCTAGCTCCTCTCTTCTTTCATCTGCACAGTTTATCTAGTTGGCTCTTGTTCTCTGCTAAGGCATGCCATGGGAGTATGAGCGATAATTCCCTGGGATTTGTCTCTTTTTCGACTTACAGGGAATTTGGGTTTTGGGCTTTTAAAAAAATTTGTGCTGAGGCTGTGGGTTTTGTGTAGTTTATTTGTTTTTCTTGTTCTCAATTGCTTTTGGAGAATATGTGGGGAGATTAGGATTTAGGTGGCTACTGGAAATTCATCCAAATAAGGACTTCTTGGTGAAAATTTACTTGGTTGAATGACATAACCATTCATATAAAAAGTTCACATAAAAAAAACCTTTGTATAACTTTTGTATGTCTGTGTGAGAGAGACAGAGAGAGAGGGGGAGGAAATAAGAGGATTAAATGAAATTAATGATGCAGGGTGAAAAGCATGGTACCTGGCACATAGACTGGCATGTAGAATTCATAATAGCACAAATTCAAATCCTTAACAAGGACTTATATATTTGTTTTTCATTTTGACTTTTATAAAAATAATGGCAGGGGCGGCTGCCGTGGCTCAGCAGGCAGAGCTCCGACCTGCCGTGCTGGAGGTCTGGAGTTCGATCCCTGGTGCCTCCTGCCCATATGCAAATTAAAAAAATAAATAAATAAAAATAAATAAATAAATAAATAATGGCAGTACATATTTTTTTATGGCTAAAATCTTGTACAGAGAAACAGCAATCCTTGGATCTGTCCTGCCCTACTTTGAGTCTGCTAAGGCAGCTTTTTTCTACTTCTATTCATTTCTTCTGATATTTACCTTTTTGTTTCTAAATAATAGACTTATACTGTTATTTCTTGATTTATCAAGCTTAGATAATAATGTTTTGTTAAAGCGATAATCAGTGAATACCCTGTTATGGTTTTTTTGGATTATTCACACCCAAGGCAAGTGGCATGACTGTGACTTCAGCCCCGTAGTATGTCCACATTCCTTTTCTTGTGCCACTTTTCACTTCTCCTCCAGTTAACAGCTGCTTCTTTAGATTATTGTTGTCATTTGCTTGCTTAGTCTTCTCAGTTACTGCTACTGATTTTCCTTTCAAACTTCAACTTCAATTGCAAGAGAGTACTGAAAGATGAGACATGGAAGGTAAGCAGGGACCATAAGATAAAAGTCTTGTAATGCTATGCAAAAGAATTTCGAGCATTCCAGTAAGCCCTGAGGAGGCATGAAAAGGTTTAAGTAGGAAATAATTTGATTAAATTTTATTTTAAAAAAGATTGTTCAACTAGAGAAAGTATAGAAGGCAGTGAAGATTGGCAATGGAGAGAGAAATTATACCATCACCACAGTCCAGGGAACTGATCAATGACAGAAAAAATGGAAAAGGATGAAAAAACTTAATGACAGACTAGATGTGGGGATGAGAGACACAGCAAGCAGTTCAGGTAAGGTAGAAAATGGTGGAATGAGAACAAACATGAAAAACCACTCTTAGCTTAGATGAACTCCATCTTTAGTTTGCCAAGGATATGAAATAGGAGGAAACATGAGGGCAAGAGAAGATATATAGCTCATCTCAGCAAAAGACCTATTGTCCCCCTTTCCCTATCCCTAGTAGGGACATATGCCTCCAGAGACCCTGAACCTGGTAGGGTCCTGCCAGAAGAAGGAGGCTCAGTTTTTACAACAGCATTGTTCTTTTAAACTCAGGGCCTACATCCCCTTTCTGGAATAATATAGACTAATTCTTTCTGTTAACTCATGTGAGGGAATGTTATAAACATTTGACTTGCTGTGTCCAAGTCCTGTTCTTTATCTGAAGCAGGGGAGGAGGGAGGAAGTAGATCAGTGCTGGGTTCCCTAAACATTATTTCTGCCTTCAAGTTTCCACTGACCAAGAGGGACTTGGATAAATGACTTGGTGAAGGCAAATAAGCAGGGCTGGGGCTACCATACAGGCCCTTTGATTAGGGTCATTATGTACCCCAGTCTACCCTGGGTTCATCCCAGTTTAGGCCAGTTGTCCTATCATATGAACAGCTCCCTGCTTCACTCTCAAAATGTTTAGGTCTAGCACAAATATTGTGTGATCTCTTGCATATGAACTCATTGGTAAATGCAAATTCATGGAGTCAGAAATTAGAATACAGATTACCCGGGGAGGGATTGGGAAATGGGAAGTGTGCTGGTTTGAAAGGATTTATGTACCCTAGAAAAGCCATATTCTAATCCTAATCAGTCTTGTGGGAACAATGGTTTCTTCTACCCCCTATTCAGTACTATAGGTTGGAAACGTGATTAGGTTATCGCCACGGAGATGTGACTCAATCATTTGAGGGTATTAAACTTGATTAGATGGAGATGTGTCTCCACCCATTCTGTGTGGGTCTTGATTAGTTTCCTGGGATCCTGTAAAAGAGGATCCTGTCAAAGAATGACAGGAGAATGAGGAGGACAATGGGAGAACGAAGAGAATGATGGGAGAACAAAGAGAACGATAGGAGAATGATGAGAAAGCCATCACAGAGCCACACAGAGCCATGAGGTTGAGAGAACTAAAGAGTCCACCAGCCAGTGACCTTTGGAGAGTCTGAGAACAGAGAAGGACAACAGAATGCTGCAGAACCATGGAGCAGAGAGTCCACCAGCCAGCAAGTTTTGGATATAAAGAAGGAAAATGTCCGCAGGGTGCTAGAGAGGAAGCTAGCAGGTGATGTGTTTGCCATGTGCTTCTCCAGATGACAGAGAAACTCTGACCATGTTCACCATGTGCCCTTCCACTTGAGAAAGAAACTCTGAACTTCATCAGCCCTCTTGAATCAAGGTGCCTTCCCTGGATACCTTAGATTGGACATTTCTAAAGACTTGCTGTAACTGGTACGTTTCCATGGCCTAAAAACTGTAAACTTGCAACTTATTAAGTTCCCCATTTTAAAAGCCATTGTACTTTTGGTATACTGCATTCTGGCAGCTAGCAAACTAGAACAGGAAGTGAATGCCTAGTTGGTACAGAGTTTCTGTTCAGGGTGATAGGAAACTTTGGGTGATGGGTAGTGGGGATGGCAGCACCACATTATGAATGTAATTGCTATCCCTGAATTGTATACTTCAAAGTGGTTAAAGTGGGAAATTTCAGCTTGTATATATGTTACAGTAATAAGGAAAAATACGTAGGATTGTACAATACAAAGAGTGAACCCAATATTAACTGTAGATTATAGTTAATAAAATTATTATGATATTGCTAAAGCCACCACACTAATGCAAAATGTTAATAGAGAAAGCTGTGTGTGTGAAATGGGGGCCTATGGGAACTTTCTACTATCTGCATGATTTTTCTGTAAACCTATAACTGCTCTAAGGAAAAAAAATAAACACCAAAAACCAAAAAATGAAGACAAATAAAAATTGTTTGGGCTACACACAGATTATATATTTATATGACCTCTGATTGTTTGTCCTGTACTCTTTTTACCATGACATCCAATTTGCCAAGACCAAAGAAAATCAGCATCTTTGAATGCTGATCTTTGGTTGAAGAGCACTAAAATAAAATGTTGGTCTCTGGAACAGAGTTTGTCTGATCTCTACCAATTTTTCACAAAGGTTTTGGAATACTGAGATTTGTTGTCATGATAATTGGCAAGTGAAAAGACGAAACCTGCATCAAAGTAGGAAAGAACACTTTATGCATAAATGACTTCTTTAAAACTACAGAGGTCTGTAGCCAGTTGGTTTTGGACTGATCACTTCTGGAAATTTCCCACTAAATGCAGAAAGACGAGAAGCATATACTATACAGTCTTGGAAGAAACTGGATTTGAACTGTAGCCTGTTGTATTTTTCTTAAATTTAATGTTCTTGATGTTTTTAGAGTGGTTTTAGGTTTAGAGAAAAGTTGAACAGAAAGTTCTCACATATGGAGTACATACCCCTCACCACACACACCCAGATTCTCCTATTATTAGCATCTTCCATTAGTGTGGTGTCTTTGCTACAATTGATGAACCGATACTGATACATTCTTATTAACTAAAGTCCATAGTTCACAGTAAGGTTCACCCTAAAAATTCTCTGTGCTCCCCACGTTCATCCCTCCCCCCCGCTCCCTGAACTCCTGGCAACCTCTGATCTTTTTACTTCCTATAAATTTCCTTTTTCCAGAACACCAAATAGTTGGAATCATACTCTTTACTTAGCCACATGCATTTGAGGCACTTCCATGTCTTTTATTTTCTTAAGGGCTCATCTGTTTTATTACTCTATGGTTTCAATGTGCTACAGTTTCTTCATCCATTCACCTATTGAGTGCCATCTTGGTCACTTCCAGTTTTTAGCAATTAAGAATAAAGCCACTCTAGATATTTGTGTACAGGTTTTTGTGAACTTAAGTCTTAGTTGTATTTCTCTCAGCTTTCAGCCATCCACCTATGCTTAAGAAGCAAGACATCTGATTATTCCCCCTTAAATGTGCAAATTGCTTGTCGATTTTCCTCCTGTCACTAATCCATTCAACAAATGTTTAATATCTCCTGTGTGCCAAGCATTGTGCTAAATGTTGGAGCCATAATAGTAACAAAGAGATGGATCCTGCTGTCAGGTGGGTTTTCATATGATCTCAGAAATCAAGTGAGCTAAAAAATAAACAAAATAATAACTATAGTTTGGGGGTACAGGAGCATTCATGGGTGATGAGGGAGAGTCTCCCTGAAGAGGTCAACTAAGTTGTGATATAAAGTCTGAGAAGGAACCAGCTATGCAAGGACAGAGAGAAAGGTACACTGAGCTGGGAAAGACCTTGGTGTGTGCGGGGAACAGAAAGAAGCAGAGGGGCTGAAGTGTATTGTACTAGGACAGGGCCTGCGGGTGTTGGCATGAGATGAAGCTGGAGGTGGAAACAGGAGCAACTGCACATGGTTAACAGCTCATGTTCTGTAGAATCGGAGAGATTGAAAATGGGAAGTGTCATAAGTATGTGTTCATGTCTCATAGCTATGCTTTGACTATATAAACATCACCCTGTGAATTTGGAAAAACCCTCAGTCCCTGTAGCCCCATTCTTTCCCTTCCATGGTGAGATTTTTTTGGAAGAACTGGACTTTGGACAAGTCTTCTGGAACATAATATGAACAGTGTTCCTGGTGTTGGACAATGGAGATGAAGTGACTTCAGGTCATCTCAAAATTAGGCCACCCTATAAAGAAGCCATTTTGTATCTAACTCAGTTCAGATGGGGCCTAAGATTACCTGCCTCAGGCTAAATTTGTTTTTATAGTGTTATATAATAGTTACAACTGTGAATTCCAATAAAAATATTTCGTTAGGGCATACATGACTCACTTGCTCTAACTGAACCAGGTTTAAATAAGTTAATTTTGCTGGCTACCAGCTAATTCTTCTCTATCTGACCAATTCTCAATGATTAGAGTTCCTATTTAAAGAAAAAACAAAAAACAAAACTAAGCCCAAATGTCCTAAACAACTGTAAAAACCTGTCTCAAACTGTACCATTCACACTAGATATTGTTCAAATGAAGATGTGACAACTTATTCCAAAAGTTATCCATGTTTGTGTATATTAATTTTGCAGACTTAAACTTGTCAGATGAAAATAATTCAGAGGGGGGAAAAATCCGAAGAGTTCTCAGCATCCTTCCCATTAAACAGATTTCATCAGAGTTTAGATAGGCAGAGCTGAGGTTGAAGAATTTGCATACCTGTGACTGATGGGTCATTTTTTTTTTTATGGGTCCTGTGGCCCCACAGTGCCTGGTGAAGGGCAGTTGTCCTGCTCCAAGCCACCTACCTGTTGGCAATTAGCCACAGGCAGGCATCATCATAAAAGCTAACACTTACTACACATGTGCAAAATACAGTTCTAAATTCTTTTCATGTATTATTTCACTTAACCGTCAACACCCTATGAGGTAGATGTTACAATGAGCTCCCTTTAATAAAGGAGAAATAATTGGCCCAAAGTCCCACAGCTGGCAAATGGCAGAGGTGGGGCTTGAGCCATGCAGGTGGGCAGATCAGGGAGCTTGCACTCACATTTTCTGCCACGTGACAATCCGTGCTGCTTGCCTCAGCTACGAGGTCAGCACCTTGACCTAGGAAGGCGAGCCCACAGTCTGGCCAGCAGTCAATAGAGTGGCTTGGTAAAAACAGCTGGGCCAAAACTGGAACAGGAGTTATTAACTGAGTCAAACAGGGTTTCTCCCCTGAATTCGAGCTGAGGAATACATACAGAGAAATAGGAGAGGGAGGCCAGAAAGCAAAAAGTCAATTGACGAGAACTCAGGTAAACTGAGGGTGCAAATGCGTAGAGGACTAGAAGGGTTGTGTATGAACTGAAGCAGTGCTCAGCCACAAGGAATAGCAAGCAGAGGTCGGGAAGAGGATGGAGCAGAGGACAGAATCATGTGGGGAGAGAGTTTAAGGTGATACAGAACTTAAGGTGATAACCTCAGTGAACTGTAGCGGCCGAGAGGACAGAGCCCATGTCCATCGTGTCCATCCCCACACTTCCTGACACTCAGGAGATGCTCAACAAATGCTGGTCCCATGCAAATAGAGTGAAGAAGATTCCCCTGAGGGTAGCTGGGTCCTGCTGATGACAGCACACTTGAGGGCACTTCAAGAATTTATTTTTTATTTTTTATTTTTAGTGAGAAATCTTCACACACACAAAGTCTATCTGTAGTATACAATCAGTGGCTCACAATATCATCACATAGTTGTGTATTCTTCACCATGATCACTTATAGAACATGTGCATCACTCCAGAAAAAGAAATAAAAAGGAAAAACTCATGCATTCCATATCCCTTATCCCTCCCTCTCACTGACCTCTCGTATTTCCATCTAGCCAATTTTTTGCTCTTTATCTCCCCTATTATTTATTGATTTTTTTATCCTTACTTTTTACTCATCTGTCCATACCCTGGATAAAAGCATCCGACACAAGGTTTTCACAATCACACAGTCACATTGTAAAAGCTGTATCTTTTACAGTCGTCTCCAAGAATCAAGGCTACTGGAACACAGCTCAACAGTTTCCAAGGTACTTCCCTCCAGCCACCCCAATACACCATAAACTAAAAGGGATTATCTATATAATGCATAAGAATAACCTCCAGGATTACTGCTTGACTCTGAAATCTCTCAACCACTGAAACTTTATTTTGTCTCATTTCTCTCTTCCCCCTTTTGGTCAAGAGGACTTTCTCAACCCCTTGATACCTGGTCCCAGCTCATCCTGGGAGTTCTGTCCCACGTTGCCAGGGAGATTTATACCCCTGGGGGTCATATCCCATGTAGGGGGGATCTTCAAGAATTCTTACTGCAGGGAGCCAACAAGAGTGCTTTACCTCCATTTTCCTCCCTTCTACAGCTCCTTTTTTCCTCTCAAGAGTTCCTTCTCCTTTAATGCCCAGAATCCTATTTCAACAAAACCTATTTTCATTTCCTGAGGTTGCTTAAAGCTACTTTTTTTTTGTGTGTGTGGCAAGAACAACTCAGAAACTAAGAATGGCATTTATTTATGTGGAAAGAGGAAACAAAGTCTCTAAATCCCCTTCAAATTTTCCTTTCCCTCTCATTAGGGATAGAAATAAAAACAATTCATTTCCACCCAAGAATGATATTTTAAAATCAAAGCATGTAAGGCTAAGGTGCGTAGATTTTTAAAAATGTTAAGTCTTATGAATTTAAAATTACCTTCCAGTGGTGAATGGTGATTTGTTTTCTTTCTGTTTTAAAAATTCAAGGTGGGTCATACATTTACATGAATAATATGAATAACGACTTTCTATTTATTAGAGTAATTTAAAAAATCTGTCTCACGTGTTCTCCTCCACTGCCAATTATGTGTCTCAAGAATGGAGCTCAGGGCTAGTTTTACAAGAAATGTTTACATCTGCTGATTTGTTCACTGGAAGCCAGGCTCAAAAGTGAATTTAAAGAATTTGGTAAGCAGCAGATGTGGAATGTTTCATGGAGAGAACACAAGATTTGGATTCAATAGTCCTGAATTCTAGCTCCCTTTTTCCACTTTTCTGACAGTAATGGTAAGTGAGTTACTTAACTCCTGGGTTTATTTTCTTGTCTGTAACTGAGGGTTAGGAGAGTAAATTCAGTAATAACTATTAAACAGGACTATTGTGAGATTTTGGTGGGAAATCTCACAATATATAAATCTCACAATCATATATATGGGAAATCTCACAATACAGTTGATGGAAAATCTCACAATATGTGAAAGCACTAATGCAATGATTATTGTAGATTTCCCCCTTGCATTGATTATTGGCCATAAATAGTTTCAGTTTAGCCTTATTCATATTTGTTATGCATAACTTTATTAATTGGGTGGATAACCAAGTGCAGATTATTTATGATCCTTATCATTTGTTCTTAAGATAAATATCAAAATCTCTAACTTAGTTTGTCTCTTTACCCCCAGGTCAATTCCTTCCCTTGCTCTTAAAGCTCCAGGTGCACTAGCCTTTTCTCAGGTTTTTGGGAAGCCATGTTCTAGAGCCTTGCATATGTTGTTTTCTCTGCTTAAAATGCTCCCCTCACTCCAATCCTGCTCCACTTCCCCCTTCTCCCAACTCATGCCTACATTTAGATCTCAGTTCCGATGTCACATGCTGGGGAAGTCTTGCCCAACGTCAGCGTTAGCTTAAGTTCACCCGTTAATGGGCTCTTCTACCATCCTGTCCTTCTCCTTGGACTTTTCTCAGGTGCTGACTGCCTAATTTTCTGTGCACCAGCTGGACTGTCTTCCTGAAAGCAGAGGCTGTATATGCTACTTCTGTTTGGAGCCCAACACACAGCTTAGTGACCGGCATATAGCAGATGCTTGATAAATATTTTTGGCTGAATGAAGAGAGAAATAATTTCAAACAATCAATAAAACTCATAATGCAAAGCATGCATATTGAATAGTTAATAAAAATAATTTATACTAACAACTGTGCCAGGTACTAAAGAGAGTGATAAAGTACATGAAATAATAATTTACTTTCTATTCATCACATGAGAACTGGGTTATTTGTTACATAGGAATTAGCTTTGTCTACAAGTATATATAATTAAAAAGATAATATAAAAGTTGAACATTGGAACCAGAGAATATATAAATATAAAAGGAAAGACAGTTATAAAGCTTGAATAAATATTTAGACTGGAGGAGCCTATGAAGTTAATAAAATTGTGCTCTAAATGTGACTCTAAGCTTCCTGGGGGCCAAAACAAAAAGGAAAATATGATAAGTTATATGATGGTCATTGACCTCAGGGTGAAAGCATCCCAATGCTTGGGAAAATAATTTTTTTTCCTGAAATAAATTTCTTTATTAAAGGGATAGCACTTATTTTTTCCATGAATCCTTGAACAGGTTGGCAGCCTTCCAGAACCTGCGGCATTAGAAGGTCAGAGATTCAGCTTCCAGATTGTTCTCTCCTGCTCTCCCTTCCCAACCTCTGCCCTCCTCTCCACACTGCTCTCTTTCTCTTCTTAAATTTCAGTCTCATTGCAAACAGAAAATAAACTTTATGCCTGGTTTTTCCCAAAGCTGGGGTGGTGGTGGGGGCATGTCTGAGCCTGGTGAGTCCTAACCCATTGACACAGTGAAACAGTCAGCCCCGGCTTCAAAAAGCTCCGCACCCACCAGCTACGCGACCTAGGGTGAGTCATTTAGTCCCCTGAGGCTCTGTCTTCCTGCCCTTGGGGTGTGGCCCATAGCTCCCTCAAAGGGTAGCTGAGAAGGTGAATATCGCCTGTGCTGGTACCTGGCAGAGCCCGTGTTGCATAAATGTTTCTCATACATTTCTTCCTCCCTCTCTAAATTGGTATAAGGATCGATGGAGATATTCTGTGTACTCAAAAACCTCTTGTATATGTGTAAGTGTGTGTTCTAGAGGCTGAGCTAGAAGAGGCCCACTGCACTAGCTCAACAAAGAAAACAGCAAGAAAGAAATGAACATATTTCTGTTTACTAAGGATTTCCTTCCCAGAAACTTTATTTTATATATATTTTTATTTTTTTACCTGAAGCAAGAAAATATGGTTTCTAATCTATTCTCCTTTTAGCTGTATGCAATTAAAATGTGTAAGTATATGTAACTTAAAAAAAAAATCCTTCTTTCAGCAAATTAAAAGACAGTTCGTCAGTGACTCATGCAAGCGAAAACAGAACAGGAAGTTGTGGAACCCCCCTGGACTTAAGGCCATGAGTGAAGAACGACTTAATGATTGAGCTTTTGTTGGCCTTGGCCAAATTTACCGCCTTCATATACTGAGACTAGACTTCTCCTTAGCTGAACTTAATCACTGCAAGAGATGTTTTCTTTCTATAAAATTCTCAGAATGCTTTTTTGATCTCCTGTGGAAAATTTTTGCATTAGCAAAAAGTCAAAGCTCTACCTAGACCATAAAGTCTGGGAACACTGACCAAGTTCTTCTTTGTCTTTCCAGCCCATTCAAACCAGAGTTTTCCATTTGGGAAGGTCACAAGGAATGTGCAGTCTCTTTAAAGCCACCTCAGATATGGCTGTTTCTAGAACAAAGTCTCGGGTGTAACAAAGCATACTGCCCAGTGGTTACCAGCAGAGTCCATAGAGGACATGACTATCTGTATAGTAATTTCCCCTATTTTTTTTTTTCTCCTGAAAGAAAATATCCTGGTCACATACCATATCTAAAATTGGATACTCTGTCTGTGTCTCATTATGGTTTTGTGGACAAAGGAACTAAAAACAATGGAAGTTTAAAAATAAAATTGCTTTATTTCCTCTGGCAGTGTCAGAAATCTATATACCCTTTCACCAGAAAAAAAGCATACTAATTGTGTGGTTGTAACATACTAGTAAAAATCTAGCACCAAGTATTATAAATGTAAAGGCAGAATGGAATTATACAGGGAAATATAGGGTATTTATCTATTAAGACTCTTTAGATTCAGTGAACCATGGCTATTAGTAAGGTTTTAATGACCAATATCCACTGAGAAGTTATGTTTGCTAGGCCATAGGGCTACTCTGTTTTGAACATCTGGCATTTCTCTTAGTTCAGCAATTTTCTATCTTTAAAATTTTGGTACTTGGAACAGTAACCCCAGAGGCAGTCATGGAAGGCAGCCCTTTGTGGCCTGTGAAATTGTATCACTCAGTTTTACATTGCGGGCTAGCAAACCAATACTTCCAGCTCTGTGATACTCAGCTGTCTACATAGCATGTAATAAAGTGAAGAGGAACATGTCATTTGCTCCTCATTGAGTACTTAGTATGTTAGATGCTACTATGTCACCTAATTTATCTCACTTAACTCCCATGATGATCCACTAGTTGGTGATATCATTATTCCTGTTTTAAAGAAAAGAAACTGAGGTTCAGAAAGTATGAGTCATAACCTGTGTGTATCAGGGAGCACACATTCCGATTTAGGTATGTTTGGCTGTAGATTCTTTCCTCTAAACTGCTGTACATATTGCCCCTTAAACATCTAGTTGATAGTTACCTAATTATCAGCAGTGCAGAGGATGAAGATAGGTTTGAAGCTCTCCAAATATTTTCCAACGTGACCTTGGGAATGTTACTTCTTTGTCCACAGGCCTTGATTTTCTTACCAGTAAAATATGGAGAGTTGACCTAGACGGTCTCTGAGATTCCTTTTCTCACACCCTCATTTCGTCTGATTCTGTGAACTAAGCTGGATTGTTTGGGTGTTCTTGACAATTTAAGCAGAGCGGTGGTTGTTGTGGCCCACATCATAGCACTATGGTCTGTGCTAGACCACAGCCCATGGTCTTGTAGTAGAAAGTAGTTGGAGCAAAAAAATTGAGGGACCATCTGAGAGAAGATCAGAAAAACTAGGTAGTAACCTGTTTTCCCACTTACCAGCTACGCATGCTCCAGCAGGTTATGTAGCATTTTGAGTTTCAGTTTTCTCACCCAAGACATAACAGTGTCTCTCATACTTAATGACTTGAGATTAAACAATGTATGTGAAAGCCTTTGTACATGTAAGGGCATGTATAGTAGAAATATGGTAAGGATATAGATAAGCAGTGGCCAGGAGAAGAATGGAAAATGGGCAACATTAGTCACAGAACAAGTCATCACTGAAGCACCTTTTATTGGTCTAGCAGTGTGTTGGAAGAAGAGCATGAAATAGCGTCTGCCGTTCTGATCATGTTTTAAGACCCTTTTTACGCCTCCTCTGATTCTACCCTGGAAGCCCTCCCCATTAGGAGATGGCTAGCTGGGTGATCATTAGGCATACTAGATACTTCTTGGTTGTCTCATTGACCATGCTGCCCTGGGGTTGACCTGCTTTTTATTTGTGTGCCTTGTCCATTATAGTCTGAGCTTCTCAAGAGGCTCCATCTTGTTTATCTTTAGGTCACCACCATGTCTTTCTCTACCTACCATAATGTCAGTGCTCAATGCATGTTTGTTGGAGGACTGCATTTCCTTTCAATATTTTTAGGCATATGGTTAAAATAGGATACAACTAGGCAATAAGACCAATAATTATAATAGGAATGGCCAACAATAATAATAGCTACAATTTCAATAGCTGCTGCTTATAGAGAACAAAGGTAATGGAGAATGATCACTAGCATATAACCACACTTGAACCATTATACATTCAATCCCAGTAATTGTCTTTTTACAGGCTGAATTTGGACCTGTGTATCTGGAATAACAAATGTATGTCTCCAACTTGGTAGCGCCGCCTCTCAGCTGACAGTTTAGTTCTGGCAGCATCTTCCATTTTAATATTTACAGCAGCAGATTATGCAATGATTTGTGAATTTTATTGTGCTTTTTCATTTACTTTATAAAAATACATGGAATGGAAAAATGAAAGCATGAGTGCTGATTTTAATAAGTAATTTGGTCTCTGTATTAGTTAGGGTTCTCTAGAGAAACAGAATCAACAGGGAACACTAGCAAATATAAAATTTATAAAAGTGTCTCCCGTGACCGTGGGAACACAGAGTCCAAAATCTGCAGGGCAGGCTGTGAAGCTGACAATTCGGATGGAGGGTCTAGATGAACTCCACAGGAGAGGCTCGCCAGCCGAAGCAGGAAGAGAGCCTGTCTCTTCTGAATCCTCCTTAAAAGGCTTCCAGTGATTAGATTGAGCATCACTCATTGCAGAAGACACTCCCCTTGGCTGATTACAAATGCAGTCAGCTGTGGATGCAGCTGACATGATCATGATCTAATTCTATGAAATGTCCGCATTGCAACAGACAGACCAGCACTTTCCCAACCAGACAAAAAGGTACCACCACTTGTCAAGTTGACACATGAACCTGACCATGACAGTCTCATAAACTTAATTCAGTTTAGACAAAGATGGAAATCATCAGGATGCCAAAACCTGGGACAATTTATTCTGAATTGGACATTTATTGAACTTAAGCCATTAACTGTGGTTCAGTTATCAAAGGAAAGAATGAAGTTATAGAGCATTTGCAAAATTCTAGAACCCCATGGTCGTTATGTTGAAAATGGAATGTAATTAAGAATTTTGTATTTTTATAGCACACTGAACATGGGATCCCACTTATATAATATGTAATAATGTTCTTTTTTCATACTTGAAATTTCTTCTCAGCAATGTATACAAGAAAATTGCCAATTTCTTAGGTCTTGTTTTATTCTTCAAACAGCTATCAGCACACTCCTCACCATTATAGAGAAATTGAGGCTCTTGGATGTAAACTAACCTTCCCAAAGCCACATGCTTAGTAAGTGGCAAAGCTATAATGCATATATACAACATGATCTGAAGTCAGTGACTCTAGTGCTTTTTTTTTCTTAAGAAGGGAAAGACTCATTATATTTGAGAAAATAGGACAGAGAAAAGAAATTAATAATTGTAAGATCAACGTGGGACAAAAGGGTGGCTCAGAACAGAAATTACCACTAGCCCCTAGGTGTAAGTTTCCTTTCTCTGAAGTAACATTTTGCTTGTTCATTGTTAATAGAATAAAACAAAAAATTACGTGGCTTTGAGCAATTTGACCAGACTATAAATTTTATAGAAGTAGGTCAGGTACATATTATTGCTCTGAGTAATCATACATTGGTCGTTTCACTGGAAAATAGCTAAGCTGTTTGGAGTTCTTTAATCAACCTAATCAGGCCAGACCTCCAGTTTAAAGAGGTTCTAGTAACAAATCTTCAAAAGACTCTAAACTGCTTTCTTAAAACCACAGGCTAAAAGGGTTATTAAATTAGCAGCATAAAGTGATGGAATTAAGAATACTACTTGATTAACCTAATATCATTGTATTTTACAAAGCAATTGAAATAGCTTTGACCTTTGAAAAATAAATTACTACATGTTTCTGTTAAATTTGAGTCTGAGAACATGGTAAATAGCGAATGAGTTATAGCTGAAGAATTTTTGGAGGGTTTTAGTACATAATTTTATTTAAGAAGTAATTTAACAATAACAAAATCCAATTTTTATCTTTCCTTTTATGCTGTAGAAGACTAGTGCTTCCTATGTGTGAAATATGTTACAATGCACATTTTTAACATATACATATCAATAAATATTTTCATATATATCACCGAACATTTCAGTAATAGCTATTTTTTCCAAATTTCTAAAAGCCGTTTATTGGTCACTTCAACTGCCTGGATAGTAAAAATTGGCAGCAAGCAGACTAACCTTCAAGAAGCTAAAAAGGTTGATATAGTGATTGAGTAATGAACAATTAGAATTTAACTCATAAAGGAATTCCTTAGTTGCCACTCAGAGCCAACAGACTCATTTTCTAACATGCTAAAAATATGTCAGAACCCAGTTCTGACTTTGAATGTGCAAATTAGAAAGGGGCTTGACCAAAACAGGTGCACAGAAGGCAGTGAGGGAGGGTAGAGAGAAATGATAACAGCAGACATAAAATTTACTGACAAAAACTGTAGAGCAAGTTGCTATACAGTGCGTTGTAGAAACATAGGCTCAGGCACAAGAGAGACTTAGTAAATAATCACTTTATTACTTACACAGCAGACCCAAAAAAGAGTTCACTCTGGCCAGTCCCTTGGGGAGGCCAGCTGCTCAGGTCAGGGTCGATGGATGGCCACTCTGCATGCCTCAATTCAGGCCAGAGATGAGGGACCAATTGTGACTGGTCCCCTGGGGAGGCCAACTGCTTAGCAGCTTCACCTGCCTAGCTTCATGCCAGAGATGAGGGATGCCTGCACTGCCTGAGTGATGGGCTTTTATGTACTCTAGGGAGGAGGGGCCTCTGCCAATGAGCAATCTTTGTGTTCTGGCAAGCAGCTGGAGCTGGTTAAGATTCAGTCTTCCCTGGCTATTTGTGGTCTCTTACAAAATTGAATCACACCAAACGCTTGCACACAAACAAACAAGACTGGAAACATAACAAACCCCTGCATGCAGACAAGCAAGAGGGGAAAGTTTGGGGGTAGGTGAGGACTGGGGAGATGGCCACTGAGTGTGTCAGTGACTTCCCCAGTGGAAATAAACAGCGTCACAAGCTCCAATAGGCCCTATAGGCAGCACTATATAATGACTTAAGTTTATATCAAGGATCCAGAGTCATAAAGAGAGCACTAAGTAGCATCTAGTAGCTTCTATTTAAGACAGCAGATTAGCATGGAATGTATTGTAGAAAGATTTCTATCCAGTATGGTAAAATAAGGGGGGTGGGGTGGAGGTGCATATAATGTCTCTGAAAAGCCAAATTCTGTGAACTATTTTATTCATTAATTCATGAATGACAGATCAAGTACCTCTTGTTTATTCATTGATCCAACAAGGATTTATTGAGTCCTACTCTGTGCCAGGCACTGCTCTAGACTCTAGGATATACTGATGAACACAAGAGATAGAAATATCTGCCTTTGTGGCACCTATGTTTTAGTTGAGTGGACAGACAATAAAAAAGTAAATAAGTAACCTATGGAAAGTTTACAGAATATAAGAAGTGGTAAATACTGGGGAGAAACATAAGGCAAGAAAAGGGATAAAGGGACGTGGGGGATAGAACGAGATCACAGCTTTAAGTAAGAATAGTCAAGGAAGATCTCTCTGGGAAGGTAATATCCAAGCAAAGTTGAAGGAGTTGAGTGAGCATGGACTGGTTCTCTGGAGGAAGTGTGGTCCAGGCAGAGGAGCTGGCAAGTCCCAGTACAGAGAATGGAGCAGTAGCAAGGAGGCCAGGAGGACTGCAGCATTGTCGGTAGAAAAAGCGTTAGGGGACAAGTTTGGTAGAGAGGGGACTGATAATGTTGGGCTTTTGCCTTGGGAGAGATAAGAAGCCAATTCAGGATTGTGAAAATTGGAGGAGTGACATGATCTGATCCTGATATTTGAAAGAATTGTGTTGGCCAGTGTGTGAACAGACTTCAGAGCAAGGGTTGAAGGCAGGAGGCTACTGCTATATTCCAGGTTAGGAGCAATGGCAACTTGAAGTAGGGTTTTGGAGGGGAAGGGGCCCAGATGAGATCAGCCTAGGGTTATATTTCCAGGGTACCATTGACAGGATTTCCTGATGGAGCAGATGTGGGCTATTTGAAGAAAGAGATGAGTTCTGGATGATTCCCTGGATTTTGGCCTAAGCAACTAATATGGTGTCATTTACCAAGAGCATAGAAGACCCAGGTTTGGGGTGGGGAAGGGGGCAGTGGTCAAGAGCTAGGTGTTGGCCATGAGACATTAAGATGCCTGTTAAAATTCCTAGTAGTGACCCAGAGCTGGCAGATAGGTACACTGGGCTGGTGATTGGGATAGAGGGCTAGGCTACAGATGTAAATTTGGAAATTATAAACGTTTAAATGGTATGTGCTAGATCCAAAGATTACATGTGGACTCGCACAGTATTCAAAAAATGATTAAGATAAAATCTTTCCCTTTAAGCAATGAAAATACATAAATAAATACAATGAAAATAAGAGGGAAGAATGTCATAAACAGTAAAAATAAAAAAAGTAAAATAAAGTGCTATGAACCAGTATATTCTGAAATGCTTCAGAAAGAAGATGGAATTGTTTGGTCAGTCTTAGAAGATACGACATTTTTTACAGGAAGAAACGGATGGAGAAATACATTCTAGGACAAAAGACTATCAGTAGTGAAAGCAGTAAGGAAAGAAATTAGTGACTATGGTTGGAGAATACTGAGAAATAAGAATGTTTTTGCTAGATCCTTGTCTCTAAAGGACCATAAATGCCACATGAGGAGAATTATGTAGCAGACCATGTAGTACCATTTACTAAATGAAACTGATGTATATAATGCACATACTGAAAAATGCTTAAATCATCGAAGTGTACGGCTCAATGAATTTTTGCCATGTGAAAACACCTGTGTAAACCAACCACTCGGATCAAGAAATGGAATATTGCCAGCCCCCCAGAAGCCTCCCATGTGCCACCCCAAGTCTTTTCAAAAAAGATTTTGAACTCTATATTGATGGAGTCATACAACATATTCTCTTTTGTGTCTAGTTTTTTCATAGCAGTTTGTTCCTTTTGATTTCTGTAAATACTGCAATTTATTTGTTAAGTGTACTATTGGTGTCAGGTGTCACATTTGAGTTGTTTTCAACTCGGGGCTGTTTTAAATTATGCTGCTAAACATTTGTTCAGCAGCATACATCTCTTTGGGTATTTGCTTGGGAGTGGGATTGTTGGATCACAGAGGCTAGAAATGTTCAGCTTTTGTAGATACTGCTAAATAGTCTTCCAAAGTGGTTGTACCAATTAAAACTCCCACTAGAGTGTATGAGAATTCCAGTCTCTTCAGCTTCTTGCTCACACTTGGAATTGTCAAGTTTTATAAATTTTAAACTGTTCTGATGTGTTAGTGGTAAATTATGATTTTCATTTGGATTTTTCTCATGATGTCTAGCACCTTTTCATATGTATAATAACATTTGAATATCTTCATGTGGGCACTGCTTGGTCAATTCTTTTGACCATTTTTTAGTGGATTGTCATCCAAATTTATAGAAGTATTCTATATAATCTGGATATAACTACTTTGTCGCATACATACATTGCAAATGTATACATCTTCCACTCTGAATTTTCACTCTCTCAGTGGTTCCTTTTGATAGATGTACTTTCTTAAGTTTAATGAAGTCTTACTTACCATTTTTTTAAAATGTATGGTTAGTGACTTTTGGGTTCTGTTACTCAACATTTGCCTACACTCAGTGAAGAGATTCTCCTGTGCTACCTTCTGAAGGTTTTATTGTTTTACCTTTCACATTAGGTCAACTGACTTTTGTGCATGGTGCGAGGTAGGATCTATTTCTAGATTCCTTTTTTGTTCCATTTGTCTCATGAAAGCTTTTTTCCTAAGCCGTCCAGGTAACTGGGGACCCCCAACACATGAGGAGGACACTCCTGGGCAGGACTTGGGTGCAGAGGCAGAAGAGGTCTTAAGTCAGAGCACCAGCCTCAGGGTCCTGGAGCATGATCATAGAGACTGAGAGTTGCAGAGCTCCACCTCCAAAATGGGAGTTCCTGCTGGCAGGGGCTGGGGAGGGCAGGGGGCACCTGTCAGCCCCAGGTAGTTTGAAAGTCACTGTGTGAACGACAAGCAGTACAGGCTCTGCAAACACTGCAGAGGCAGCCCGGTGTGGGTCAGTATTTTTGCCAGTTCCTGCCCCGCCAACAATTTAGCAAGGCGGAGCTGCATAGTCTGGCTCCTGTTCAGCAGGTCACAATAGCTGCCAACCAGCAGGCCAACTCTGCAAACCCCAACAGCACACCACAACAGGTGACCACACCCCAGGCCTGGTGTCCAGATATGGACACCGTGTTGGCCACCCAGCTCGTCCGCCAATCTTAGAAGGGACACTCTCAGTGCCACCACTAGATCCACTCTGTGATACTGGGGAACACCACTTCCCCACCCCTCAGCTAGTCCCAGGCCCAGATGTATCAACAGCCACAGCTGGGAAAACTATTGCAGGTGACCCAGACCCTGGGCTGCAATGTGCCTCTAGCCTCCCTTCTCATCTTGATGCCTGATGAGGCAATGGCTGCAGTCCAGCAGGAGGCACTATCTGCCCAGTCTCCTGGAACTCATGCAGATGCAGGTCAGGTGTAGAACTTGGCAGTGAGGAACCAACAGGTCTCAGCCCTAGGACCCCAAATGCAAGGCTCAACTCAGAAAGCCATTCCTCCTGGAGCCCCCTTGCCCCTAGCCTTTCCAGGGCCTCTAGCCAAGCTCTAGCTATGACTGAGGCTTCCTCTGGGGTCACGGGCCAGCTCTCAACCTTTGTCAAGCTGGTGGAGGCAGTGGGAATAGCATCCTAGGATCCATGGATTCAGGAAGAGGTGGCTGGGCACCTAGGGGTTTGAGTCAGTTGCCTTCCTAGGAATAGGTGGTGATGGGAGTTGTCCCAAAAAGGACATGGGAATGGTGCAGTCCTTGCCTGCAGCCACTGCCCCATTAGGCCAAGGGAGGCAGCCAGTGACAGAAAGTGCAGTGGCCAAGAAGGCCAAAGCAGAGGGGAGTGGTCAGAATGGGGACAGGAACCTGACGCAGGCAGATACACCTGCTCCCAGCCAGACCCTTGTTAGCTCAGCCACTTGTAAACAGATTCAGCTCCATTCACTGATTCAGCAGCAGCCGCAGATCCACCTGCAGCAGAAGCAGGTGCTGATTCAGCAACAGGTTGCCATCCACCACCAGCAGTAGGTCACTCCCAATCCCAGCTACCTCACACAGCTCCCCACCTCCAGTTGACGCAGCAGCAGTTTCATCACTGCCCCTAAGCCACCACATCTACTCAGCAGGTCCCATCTACTCAGCAGCTCCCACTTCCCCAGTCCAAGCAGCAAGCCCAAACCCTGGCCTTTACCCTTGTCTGTCCCACATGACCCAGCCCCCAAACCACCCATCTGTAGCACCTATCAAGTCTCCACAGTTAGGGGCTGCTAAGATGTCGGCTACCCAGCAACCACCACCCCATATCCCTGTGCAACTTGTGGGCACCTGACAGCTAGGTACAGCCCAGGCACAGGCTTTGGGCTTAGCACAGCTGGCAGCCGTTATACCTACTTCACAGGCAATGCCAAGTACAGTGCAACCAGCTGGCCCGGTCCATTTGGCCTCCACAGCACCTTCATCCCAGACACATGAGCTTTGCATGAGTGCCCTTCCACATTGGCCCTTGGAATGATCCTTGCCCCTGTGCAGGGAACAGCACAAGTAGTAAAAGGTGGGACCACTCCCTCCTCACCTGTTGTAGCCCAGGTCCCTGCTGCCTTCTGCATGCAGTCTGCACATCTGCTGTGTAAGCCCCTGACCTCGGCTGTGAAATGTAAAGCTAAGTCTGAGGAGGAGAGAGAAGATGTCTCCACATTGGTGGTTCTGTGCTTCCTGCCAAGACATCTCCAGTAGCATAGAGCCCAAAGGCCATGGAGAAGACTGGTCTTGTAGAAAGCTGAACCAGTGGCCAGTGGGAATGCTGATACTCCAAGCAAACAGTGAGCCAGCAGCCTTGACCCCTGCTTCCACAGCACTGCCTCCTTTGCTCGCCATCATGTCCAGACAGGTAGGTGACTCAAAAGCCTCACAGGCCGTAGTGAAGCCCCAGATTCTCACCTGCATCATTGAAGGCTTTGTTATTCAGGAAGGAGCAGAACCTTTCCCAGTGGGTTTTGGCCTTCAGATTGGCCTTCTAACAGGGCTGAATGAGAATCACTTGGTGGCCCCTTGGGAGGGGACAGCCCATCTACTAAGCTAGATAAGAAGGCAAATCTCCTGCCATGAGAGGACTGTGCTAAAAGGTACAACATGAACTGCAGCCACCAATTCTGGCTGAAGAGGAAGAAAATGGAAGCATTTCAAGAGCTGGTGTAGTTACTGCAGTTCCTCTGACATTGCCTGTGTCAAAATCCAGGGCGGTGCCACCGTGGACAAAAGAACCCTAACCCAGGTTCAGATGATTCCAGTTATGACAAAGCTCACTCCCCAGCGTCTCCTGGCCTTCATCAGTGAGAGCTGGAATTGGAGAATGTGACCTGGGCATCCCCAATACAGCTCCACTTACTCCAGAGTTACATGGAATCAGCCCTGTGATCCTGTCTGGTTGCCCTCACCATTGGAGGGTACAGTTGGTATGAGTTCATGGCTTCTCTGCAAGGCTGCCAAGAGACCACAGAGCAGTTTCGTTCCCAGGATGTTGAGGGACAGGCCCTCTTATTACTTAAAGAAGAACATCTTGTGAGTGTCTTGAACTTCAAGCTGGGCCCTGCTCTCAAAATCTGTGTCAAGGTAAATGTCCTCAGTGTGGTCTCGTGCACACACCAGCCTATGGCAGACGCTCCCCAGTCCAGGTTATAATCAGGTCGAGCAGAGACTTCGTGGGGAAGAAAGAGCTGTCCCAATTACGTAGATCTTCTGTAGAGGGGATTACTGAGACAGGGAAGAGAAGTGCAAGGATTGGTTGCTGGTGCTACATGGCAGCAGCTTTGAAATTTTCTCTGGGTGCTGTTTTATTTTTGAATATCTTTATAATTCTCATCATCCCCACTTACCCTCATTTGAGAGGAATTACAGTGTGGTAAGACCAGGAGATGGGTGGCCTGGAGGTTGCTTCCAATCCACAAAGGGAGAGGCATTCTAGTTTGTGTGACACAAGTAGCAAAATCTGGTGTCCACCCTCCTCCCCCTGGATTGTCCTCCTGTAGCTGTGGCCCAGAGTTTTCTTTTCCCCTGACTCCCTTAGTATTGAACATTTTTACCTGCATCCGTGGCAGTTACCAGCCAGTGCAGACTTGTTTGGCATCTTTCGGATTTGCCGCAGATACTAAGAGTGTTTGACTGGCACATCATGTGTGGCTGTTACTCTTTCTGCATCTCCCACTCCTGTCCAATGCATGTGTTGTCTTCTCCCCTGCCATTCTTTTCAGTTCCAACTCTGCTTTCCCATCGCTTTATAAAACAGAAGTGCACAGCTGGGATTGAGGTCAGAAGTATAATAAGTTCCTGCCTTAGGCACTGTTCGTGGTACAACGAAACTATTACATATTTTTTTCCTCAGTTAATGGATAAAAAATTACGTCACTTTGTTTCCAAATATTTGGGGATTTTTCTAGGTATTTTTTGTTACCAGTTTCTAGCTTAATTCCACTGTGGTTAAACATATTCTTTTTCATTGCAATCCTTTGAAATGTGCTAAGATTTGCTTTATGGCTCAGAATATGGCCATTTTAGTAAATGTTCTATGTATGAACTTCAAAAGAGTATCTTTTCTGCAATTGCTGATTGCAGTGGTGTGTATATACCAAAGGTCAAGTTTGTTTATTAGGTTGCTGAAATCTGCTATAGCACTCTTGATTTTGTCAGCTTGTTGTATGTTACTGAGAGAGGATTTTAAAATCTCAAACAATGATTTTTCATTTTTCTCCTCCTTTTCGTTCTTTCATTTTTGCTTTACATTTTGAGGCTATTTATCAAGCATAAACAAATTATAGATCTTTTACCTCCTGGTATATTGATCATTTTATTATTACTGAATATTATGAAATATTCAACATTATTTTTAGTAATTTTTTTGTCTTAATGCCTAATGTATCTCGTATCAGCATAACTATATGACCTTTCTTTTACTTGGTATTTTCATATTGTATTAGTCAGCTATTGCTGCAATAATACATGCAAGAACACCCCAAAATTCAGGGACTTAGACCAACAACTCTTCATGTTCACGGGATTTGGCTGATTCAGATGACCCTCAAATGGTAGACTGTAATTTAGGCCGTAGCTGGTGAGTTTGTCTCTAGGCTGCCTGTGGGTTTGTCCTGGGCCCAAGCTAAAGAAATAACAGGTACTAAAGACAGGTTCTTTCCTTCTTCTAGGTCACTGGAGTGTGGATGAAAGCCACTGCTCACAAGCAGATTCAAGACCTCTGCTCTCAGCACAACTGCTTACATTCTAATGCCCAAATTATATGCCCCAGGGCCAAACTCAACCCCATTGCGGTGGGGAAGTGTATGCTGTTTGCAGTGGGAAGAAGAGTAGGACTGATACTTGCTGAAAATAATTCACACTATCACAAATCACTTTCCTTCATTTCCTCTTCCTGTCTCACTAAGGGGTTGATGAAATTCTTTTAAGATAAATCCTTGGTCCTGGTTAAGTGGACATCTGTAAATTGTGATGCCTAATATGCTATGCTTTCCCTTTACCTCTCATAAAGAGTGCCTAGAAATTTTCGGGGGAACATTTCCCTTCTCCTCACTCACTCAGTGTCCTTCAGGTAGGTCTCTGTAGCCAGTGTCAGAGATGGAGTATGTGACGCAAGCCTTGATAATTAGAAAACTATATCCCTCTGTTAACAGTGACAAATTCAGGGTGCCAGTGAGACATAATGGGTTTGTTTTTTTTTCCCGGAAATCGCTGGATTGAAAGAAGGTACTTATTTTTTCTGGTTATTGACTCTGTAGTTCTTGGAAACCATTTTTCCCCATGAATGAAGCTAACTTGGAGAAAGGCAGACCTAAATAATGGGGAAAAAAGACAAGTTCCTGCTGATGTTATTTGGATCCCTGAATCCATTTGTTCTTGAATCTAGCACATGCATAGACTTTTCAGATACCTAGTCAATAAATTCCCTTCAGCTTAAACCAGGTTTTTAAATTTATTTTTCTTCTCCCACTACCTATCATTTGTAATTAAGAGGCTTAACTGAAATACTGGTTCCAATCTTCTTTTTATTTTTTTAACTGAATTTTCTGAGTGTAATCTGATTGTAAATTATTGTAGGTCAAGGATTTATATTCTTAACTGAAAGCAAATGCTTGTTGCTGGTGATGTTAGCATAGGTTTTTTTTTTTTTTTTTTTTTTTTGTATTGCAACAATGCTACAGACCCTAGGGGTTTTCCACTGGCCCTTTTACATGCATGAATTTTCATAGGATAAGTCTGTGGAGGAGCTCAGAGAGAATGAGAACTTTTCATTCTCTGCTGTCCATCCTCCTTGAGTTTGTCTTTTCCTTTGACTGTCTTATCTCTAAGACAGGCCATAGACTTCTGATCCTGAAAGAAACTGTGTAGGATTAACGATCCCACTGGCCCCATCTCTTTGCCATTTGCTGCTCCCTCCTCCCATAGAATACCCTCGTTAAAATGGCCATGCAATATCCCCTTTACTCTTCTGGTTTTGATTTCCTTCACCAGGAAGGATAGCCAATGCTAGAGGTAGGTCCCATTCTAGAGTCAGACTGTGCTCTCTGAAACAGACTGAGTAGGAATAAATGTAATGGCAGGGTTGGGATCCAGGGGATGGAGAAGACACTAAAGATGAAAGCTGAGGCAAGAGCTGGGGTGATAGGCAACAAATCAGGAAAGAGTGGAAGGAAGAATGAGGTATAAGGCTGAGGACAAGGCTGTGAAGAAAGTGCTGGGAGATGGTGCACACTGGATGTAGCCACTGAATGAGACGGAAGATTGAAATTTAAACTGCAGAACTGGACTGGGCATGCATTCCATATCTCTGCTGTGGCTTTCTCCAACCTTAGCCATTGCTGTAAGTGACCTGATTTCCAGTAATCCCTTTGGAGTCTGGATTTGCTTTCTCAGCATTCTGTGAAGGCTGTTTATCATGCTCACATTGTTGGCAGCTCACAAGGTCTAATTTTTGAATTGAGTATCATTTGGAAGACTATACCTCTGGAAATTATAAACCCCTTTCTCTATGGTTATTTCCTCTGTTTATATTTCCATCTCTCCTCGTTGTCATATCTAGCTTACCAGAATTAAATTTGTTTCAAGCTTGGTGCTTGGTACATGGCAGGGATTCAATAAATATTTGTTCAATGTATAAAGAAAGGAAGGAAGGATTAAAAGAAGGAAGAAAAGAGAGGAATATTTGTTCCAATTTCAGACTGTCTGAGGTTGAGAACAGGCTTGAAAGACCTTTTAAAATCCCCTTATCTTCTCACTTTTCTTATTCATTTGCCATTGAGCCATAAGTGGTCTGTGGTGGTGAATAGAGCATGAGTGTTGAGGTTGGAAAGAGTTTTGGGATTAGAAAGACCAGACTTGGGACCCTGGTTCTATCAATTATTATTTGTGAGCATGGGTAACTTACCTCACTTCTCTGAACTCCAGTGTTTTTCTCTAGAAAATCAGGTTAATACCTACTTCACAGGGTTGAAGTAAGAATTAAATGAGATAGAATGTGGCTGGTGCAGTAAGTTGTAACTCATTATTTAGTTATTCAACTAGTTCTGGTGGCAGTAATAGTTGTGTTCAGTGTATCTCCATGGAAGGCTTACCCTGGGAGAACACGAGGCACCCTCATCTCCTTAGGAGGATTATGGTAACAACTAAACCAACAGTTTTTCTAGAGGGCTGCTCTTAGCGTAGACCCGCAGGTCCAGAAAGAAATCTAGAAAGATGGAACTGACTTTTGCAAGCCCAATGTTTTTGGATGGAGCCTCATGGAGGGTCAGATAATTTGACACTATTATTCTGTTACCAGCTTTGACTGGCTTTCATGGGTATGGACCAGATCAGGCCTCATCCTTTCTTTTCCCTCAGGATATTTATCCTTCTATAAGATTTCCAAAAGTACGCTCTGTTTTTTTTTTGCCTTTTTTTTGCATGGGCAGGCACCAGAATCGAACCCGGGTCTCCAGCATGGTAGGTGAGAACTCTGCCTACTGAGCCACTGTGTCTCACCCCATAAGTCCTTTTTTTATTCCAACCCATGACCTGCTAATTGTCCCTAAGGCCAAATTCCTTGAGCTGCTGAAGGCTACAGAAATGTGAGAAAGATGGTCCTGTTCTGAGGAACTATGTTTAAAAACCAGAGTGAGTCGATAATATTTGCTTTTAAATTTGTTTTCAGAATATACTTCTGCCTGGTGAGGCATTCCAACTGCACAGGGACTCTTGTTGTTGAATTCACTGGAAGGAAACTGAACATGGTATTCCTGCCTCCTATGATCCCTTCCTAACCACGCCACATGTTTGGGTGGCTAGCATTTCTTTGGCCATGCAGGACAAACATCCGTCCTTCTGGCAACTTTGCTTCTCCATGTTCTTTGGCCTTTTAGGAAATGTCCTCTCTTCTTGAGATGTGTTAGAGGCTTGTTTTCTTTTTCCTGCAATGGAAGCCACACACCTTCTAGCATTAGTAATTTAAATATTTTGTGCAAGTGTCGCAGAGTGTTGTTACTATATTTTAATAAAAAAAAAAAGCTTATTTTACATTATAAGGTTAACTCATACCGACATGGTCTTTTGAAGAACTGCAAAGAAAGAGCACAGAACTTCACATCAAGGCATATCTGGCACTTAGTAAGTGCCCCCAAATATATGTTCAGTGAATGAATGAATAAATGAGTGAGTGGATGTTCCCAGGAAAAATGTTTATAAATATCTTACTGTGCTATTTCTGGATTTTTTTTCTGTGCATATATTTTTGTAATACATGATTTTGATAATAGTATACATGTTTTTCATCATGTGTTGTTTGGCCTCTTTGACTTTCAAAATGTTGTGTTATATTTTTCTACGAAACAAGTGTGAAGATTTGTCATCTGACATTTTCATCCTCAAATAATACAGTGTGAAGACCAAGTATGTACTTTATCAAGTCTTCTCTCACAAAACTCTCTTTATCTGATAAACTTAGAGTATTCTGGATGTATGTTTATTTTTGTCTAATGGAAACTAGCTGAGGCATGTGATCAAATACATTTAAAAAATAATTTCTGTAATTATCAGGAAAATTTGGGGAATCGTTATGCAGCTATAAGTTAGGATAATGTGAATGTGAGTATTAGAAACATCTATTTTAATTTATTTGACTTTGAATCCAGTTTCCTATGATTTGGGCTTCATATCATTGGGTTTAAATAAGGAGAATCATGAAAAACATGAAAGATCAGAGTGCAGGACTCAAAGCCTTGTTGGACAGGGGGCTGAAGCTGAAAAGTACCTCTGGCAGAAGAGCAATTCATTAATTAACATTGGAAAGAAAAGTTGAATCCTGGGCACAATGATTTTCTTTAAGACATGTAGAAGAGCTTGGCAGGTGCAGCAGCAGAATAGAAGACAAGAAAGGACATTATGATATTACTTTTGTTACCAATATATTGAGTTAATAAGATATTTCATCTTTCTTTCTCATAGTTTCCCTACTATAAAATGAAGAAGATGCTTGTGGAGTTTAATTTTTAAAGTTTAATTATAAAATCATAATCGTACAATATAAAAATATATGGACATCAATTCATTGAAAATATACTCTTGACAGCTATGATATGCACAGTACCATATTTATTGCAGTTGGTTCCCAAGAAAGTACAAATATAGTCCTCTTTATCGTTATGATACCCAGAACAGGACCCTGCACACAGCAGGTGCTTAATAAGTGTAGGTGGCCCTGCAACCTGTCGAGGCTCAGGAGAACATGAGCCATCACCAAGCTGGTGATCCAGGCAAGGAGAGCCCAGTAGGCAAAAGCGGTCTCAGGAAGCTTTAGCCTTGCAGGGAACTAGGAGTTGAGCAGGTGAGAGGAAGAGGAAGATGCTACCGGTGAGACAAGTACTCCCTGGCAACAGGCACCATTTATGAGAGAGGAGGGACCCACCTGTAGCAAAAGGCTCCTGTTGAGAAGTAGTGGAAGGTGTGTCTACAGAGGAGGCTGGGAAACTGCCTTGGCTCTGGCCAAGGACACAGGACTCACTGGAAGCAGGAAGCTAATAAGAGAGTTTTAGCATACTCTACATATGGAATGGTGAGGGTCTGGTTTGGGAAATGGGAATGGGAAGAGGACAAACAATTATACATACTGGAAAAACTAACAGATAAGAGAAAGAGTTTGGTAGTTGGAAGAGGTGAGGTGGAGGAGAGGGAGATTAAAGTTAACTCTGGCAGAAATAAAATAGAAGAATAAAGAAAGGGAAATCATATTAGAAGGAAAAATCTATTTCAATTTTACAGTAATGCAAGAGATTATAGATGGAGCAACACTGGATTCAGTTTTTATAATACCTTAAGTTTATGGGGTACGTTTCAAGCTATATCATATTATTTGTGATGAAGTTTGGGTACCCAATAGAAATGCATAGGTGGGTAGTGATATGCAAATACAGTTAGAGCAAGAAGGTACGACTGTAGAAATAGATTAGAAAGTCTTCCACATAAAAATGCAGCTGCAGAGCAAATGGTATTTAGTGACTGGTTTTACCATCTTTGAGGGTAAGTGTAATTTTCATTTGTGTTTAATTTTCACTTGTATATGTAATTTATGTTTAATTTGTATTTGTGCTACTTACTTTGAAGCAGTATGATCTATGGTTAAATCCATTTATTTACATTAAATCTTTAATGTTCATTTCTTTTCCTCAGTAGCTAGTGAGCCATATTTTGAAATTTTGCCATTAACCAATTTTGAAGTAATTCTTCAAATAATGTTTTTTTATCCCAAGTCTTAGCATACCTTTTCCTTAAAAAAAAAAAAGGTGCATGTGTGTGGGGGGGGTGGGTGGTAGTGTGTATTTCGGTTTGCAGATTCAGCTGTGCCCTGGAACAAAATCAAAACAGTATCTGCTGTTGCATGCGCTTCTCAGCTAGCGCTGGGAAAGTGATTGGCAAACTGAACTGCAGAAATATCATTAAAATTCACAAGCCGGAGGATTACCAATGTGTAATATTCCAAAATGCGATGGATGCTAAGTGTCTGCGACACATTCCCTAAAGCTTTAACCATCTTGGGGAAAAATGTTAGAAGTCTGTCAGGAACATATTGGATTTTCTTAAAGCATATGGTGATGAAATAGAATATCACTTTATGAGAAAATATTGTCATATGGGCTTCCTGGCCCAACATATCATAGTCATTTTCTGTTTCTAGTTTGTAGTTGTCTTTTTCTTGTGCCCTTTATTTCTAGGATGAATTTCTTTCCTCGTCTTTGAAGATCGTCATTGCCCTCCCCCACTCCTCTCTTTCTTTTGGCCATTCCTTTGTTTTTATTCTTCCTTCCAGAGTCTTTTGTTCTCAGTAGTAAAGACTTTATGTGACATTTCAAGACCGGAATGTGTATGCTTTGATCAAGTTTTTGTTTTCACTTTCTCCTCTACATGGTCGTGTGCTGCTGTTTCATCCTTTCTGAAGCTGTTGCTTTCTTCCCAGACCTGGCTGAGTGGCAAGGATGAAAGTGGTTATTCACTAGCTTGCATTAAAAAATAAAAATCCATTTTTATTTCAAGGAGATAATGGACAGAAAAAACTGATCTATTCCACTGGGTCCTCTTACTACACTCTCCGGTGCCCCTAGGGGCTCTTTTTAAGCACTGAACATGTTCCCAGAACTGGTCTAACCCACATCACCCAGTTGCAGGCGGCATTGTGGGTTGGCATCCTACTGGCTGGTTGGTAAGGTCAATTTAAAAATTCCTGGAACTGTCCTATTAATCTGTTTTCTAAGGCAACCAAGGAACAACGTGTCCTTCCCAAGGTCTTTTATTGTCTCAGAGTTTTAGAGACTAAGCGGACCTTTCTAGTTGCCCGTAGATTCCAAATTCTTTGCTCTACAATATCCATGATTACATCCTGGTGAGGTTGGGTAAATTGTTCCTCAGTGACAGTTCCCAACTCAAGCTCATTGTCATGCAACCAGGAACCTCCTTCCTCTGGTAGAAGCCTGATCCTAAAGGCATTTGGGATATAGGAAGTGTTTTTATTTCATCTTAGAGGATGGGCTGTTTGGATACGGCTGAAAGGTGGAGCAACGTGAAGTTCAGACAGCTATTTCAGTCGCCCATTTCACTAGGGTGAGGAAATGAGGGAAACAAGCAAACAAACAAAAACCCAAGGTTTCAGAATTTCCAACTCCTGACTGGATTGTTTTGATCCAGCTGATTCTATCAACCGTAGTGTTAAAAAAAACTTATCCATGTCTTGAAGCAAGATAGAGGTATGAAGTTGCAGCCTATTCAGGCATTTAAGAGCATTCCCCCAAGTCAGTAAATTTCCAGGGGAGTGGTTTGGATATAAACAATTTTAAAAACAATATTTAAAAATACATAAATATTATTTTTTTTAAAAATCACCATTCGTTTGCTACATTTTGGAGGTGGCATCTGGAAATGGAAAGACAAAATAAAATATTTGGCCTTCATTCAGACCCATTAATGACTCATATTTGGAGATGATATTGGATTTTTCTTGATTTCAAAAATGATGGAAACTTGCTATAAATGTCAAAGCCTCTTCTCTGTAAGTCAGGGTAGCAGAAACTAAAATACCTGCTTTCTCTACTGTAGAACCATCATCAAGAATCAAAATCCAGGGTGAGAGTCATTCACAGTTGAGATCATTAAAGTAGAATGGGCAAGAATGTAAAACACCAATTTCTTAGAAATAAGTACGTAAAATATAATAAATGGCCATTTAACACAACTGTCACAAGAACCTGGCTTTCTTCTTTCTGTCCACCTGTTTTGGTTTGCTAATGCCGCCTGTATTTCCCTTTCTCCCCTTCTTTCTCAGCTTCACTGCTTTCTAGATTTAATCTATGATATTAACTAGTGCGTCTTTCAGTTTGCAGTTTATTTATTTGATACCTCTATGCATTAAAAGCACTTAGATTGACCCATAAATGTCATTTAAATGTTTAAAGTATAATAGTGTCAATGCAAAAATTATTTTCTTGCATAAGATTAACATAATAGCTAAATCCCACCATATAGTTCCATTTTTCCATCTGAGAGCCACTGACCTCAGCTATAAACACTTGGCAACCTCCTTATCTCATCTGGAGTAAATTCCCCCTCCTAGAATATTCTTTCCTCCATTCACCACTTTGAAACTCTTCTTATTGGTTAAAGCTTGTTTTCATTTCCTGGCTGCCCAAACAAATACCATGCAATGGGTTGGCTTATACCTGGGAGTGTTTCAGCTTATGGTTTTGAGGCTAGGAGAAGTCTACAATCAAGTTGTCAACAAGGTGATGCTTTTCCCAGAAGACTGGCATTCTGGGGTGGCTGCTGGTGATCCTTGGTAGGCTTTTCTGACACATGGTAATGCACATGGTGGTCCCTCCTGGCTTCTGTTTTCCCTCCTGGGTTCTGTTGACTTCTAGCTTCTGGCTGCTCCTGCATCTTCTTCTCTCTCTGTGACAGTCCCTATAGACCTTCAGTAATTGGATTAATATCCATCCAGATTCAGCTGGACCACAACTTAACTGAAGTAACTTTATCAAAAGGTCCTATTTACAAGTGTTTGTACCCACAGGAATGGATTAAGTTTAACAACATGTTTTTCTAGGCTACATAGCCCACACCACCATAAAAAACAACTCAAATGCCACTTCTTCTGGAAGCCCTTCATTCAACAAACATTTATTGAAGACTTTCTCCATACCAGCTTGTACTCTAAGGGTACAGCGGTGAGCAAGATAGACAAAGTCTCTGCTCACCTGGAACTTATATTCTGGTAGGGGGAAGTAGCCACTGACAACCAAAAAAGTAGATAGGTGATATGTCAGGAGTTGTAAGTAAAGCAGGGTAAACATAGTGGAGAGTCAGGGATTAGAAAGTGCTGGGGAAGAGGTGAAGGAGAGTATCATTACTCTCCTTTTGGTGCTCCATATAGAATATAATTATACTTAAATATATTACTTTATTGAACATTGGAGAATGACATAAATGCCTTGTATGTGTAAACTGAGTTTAGACAGAAACTTATTTAGCTTTGCCTCTACCAGTGCCTTGTACACAGTGGGCATCTAATCAATGTGCCGTGCAAATGACATCAGTAGCACACAAGAAATAGTTTATCCATAACACTATACCATGCATGTAGGTGTTGTATATTCTAAGCCAAGCCAAGATGTGGAGGATGGGCATCCTGCCAGTTGATTGGGGACAAGGAATGATAATGGAGTTGGGAAATCAGTCTTCTAAAGTTCCAAGTGTCTCCATGGAGGAGGGTGGGGAAATCCAGGGAAGCAGGCATCTGGCTGAGGGTGTGCTGGGACGAATAAATGGAGAGAAGGGAGAAAGCCAGGAAGCCACATTAGGGAAGGACCACGATAGGAATCACTGCTGATGCTAGACCAGTAAAGGTCCTGGCTTCTTGGCCTCAGTGATTAAGCCTGAATACTCTCAAAGACTGGGATCCTGAGCAGCCCACAGAATTTCAGTTTCTATGTGGGCCCACTTTAATTTGGGGCATTAAGCATGTTATGTAGCATTTACTAGTACATGCTATCTCCTGTTATCTTTTTGGGTACCTTTGGCTGACAGTGCTAGTAAGCCCAAACTTATTCTTTATTTCAGTTCTTTCCAGAAGTGTTGGGGGTAAGGAGTGGCAAATAGGCCAACAATGCTAATATCCTGCCTAATTACCAAAAAGTTCATAGTAGAGTGCGATTCCACCCTACACTGATCTTAGAAACATTTTCTTTTTTTAGCCAACAGGACATGCACGGAACTTACAACACACCAGCCCTGCTCTAAGTGGTTTACCTGTGTTAACCCACCAGGTGGGTTTTGTCCTTGTGCCCATTTTACACATAAGGAAATGAAGGAACAGAGAGATTAGGGCTTGGTTAAGGTCTCAGCTAGCAAGTGGAGGTACTAGGATTCAAATCTAAACCTTCTGGGTCCAGAGTTCACACTCTTAACACCTCAGGATGCAGATGCAGTATTATGGTGATAATGAAAAAAGTGCTCAAACGATCTCACTCTCCTTAGGGGACAATAACTCCAATTCCTTGCTTGTGTTTGTTCTTTCAGAATTGTGTCTGCGCTATCAAACCACCACCAAAATGACTGTCTCACCCTTGTATTGTGTTTTTCAGTGGACGGATGCTTTCATCAGCAACTCTTTGCCTTGGTCTTTATAACAGCCTAGAGAGGTAGTTTTCATTACCCCAGTGCTTCAGGTGAGGCCAGAGAGACCCAGTGTGGTCCTTCCCAGCAAGTGGGGGTGGAGCAGGATGCATTCAGAGGCCGTAGACTCCAAACTCTTGTGTTCCTACTTCATGTTGAGCAACTACATGAATCTATAGTTTTGGAATGGAGGCTAGAAATTGGACCAGGTATTCTGTTGCTTTCTAACTTCCAGACAAGCCAGATATTTCTAGCACTCCAGCTGCTCAGTCAGATTGGGGGGTGGGAAGTGGAGGTTAATGGTTTATTCATTTTGAAGCTGTGTTTAAGAGATGTTCTTAAAGCTGGAGTGATTCTGTGTCTGTCTAATAGCCTCTTGGTTCTTCAAGTTGTCAGACAGTTATGCTGGAGAATGGTCATCTATTTATGAAGCATTTAAAAAATTTAGGCAATTATTGTATCTTAAAAAAGGCAATTAGTGTCTCTTTTTTCTCCTGGTATTAATGCAGTTTTTTTTTTTGTTTTGACTCTGCCCTTAAATATGAATGCAAAGAAAATCATGTAAATTAACTATTATATTTTCAGTGAGTAAATGGAGACTTATTTTTGCAATCTATCTCTATTATAAGAGATTTGAAGATTCTTTTAAAATGACTCAAAAACTCTCTTCTTCCCTCTTTCTCTTTCTCTTTGTGTGTGAATTCTAATGAGGAATAAATAGGTACAGAGAACCTAGACTGGAAAAAGTCACACACTATTTTCCCTTGTGTCTTTACTTTATGTGAATTCTGTACTGTTTCATAAAGTTGCTAGTGTAGAAATGTCTTACTCAGGAAATGGGATATTGATTTTTCGGTTGACACTTTTTCTCCTCTTTACTCAGATTTCCTTGTACTTCCCCAGTAAGGAAGGGAAAATGAACCACCAGAACTGAATACTGAAATGGTGAATAAAAGCAAATAGTGCTAACTAAGAAGGCTAATAAATACTAGCTTTAAACCTGGTCTGATTACTATAGGTAAGATTAAGTTTTGTAGGAAAAAAGTTAGTTTTCTTGTATTCTGAAAACCACCATATATAATAGCTGTATAACATTAATAAACAATTGCGTATACATTTTTTTTTTCCAAATCAAATGACTCCTGGTCTTGAGATAGGATCACAAACTCACAAGCCTGTATAGACTGAGTTAAAGAAGAGAGTGAAGTAGGCCAGGTCTAAGAGATAAGAGGGATTTACAATATGGCTCCAGCCGATTGCTTCCACGTGGGCTCTGGGCCATTGGATTTCTTGATTTTTCAAGCTGGGCATCTAGATTTTTACCTGAAACCTCCTCACTTAAAAGTTGTTATTTAATTCAAGACTCAGTATCTGCCACCAAAATATATGTGTGGCCTGGACTCAGCTTGGGAGGAGTTGAAGTTGTACCTCTAAGATAGAGGATGCTGCAGGGCTCTTTATTGTTTAATTTCATCTCAAAAGCAGAAACAACAGCAATGAAGCCCTGAGAACATGGGAACAGTTGTTGAGTATAATCCTTCCAAAGTAATTGTCTGTTCTCAAATCTGAAAGGAACGCTGTCTTAGAGGAGAGTCATAAGAAGGCATTCATGCTCCGACACACAGGAGCAGTGGTGCTTTGAGAAGGACAGAGGGGAGCAGATCCCAGGCAAGAAAGTGGAAGTGAAGAATCCCACTAGTCTTTTAAGGCTATTCTTTTCTTAAAAAACAATTTATTGGGGTATAATTCACATACTATACAAGCTCACCCACTGAAGTATACAATTCAGTGTTTTTCAGTATACTTACAGAGTTGTGCAACCATCGCTTCAGTCAATTTAAGAACATTTTCATCACTTCGGTATAGTTAGTATTTATCCCCCCATGCTGGTTTGAAACTGTTATGTACCCCAGAAAAGCCATGCTCTTTTAATCCAATCTTCTGGGTACAGGCTCATTGTGGGTAGGATCTTGTGATTAGGTTGTTTCTGTGGAGATGTGACCCACCCAGGTGTGGGTGGGACCCTTTGATTAGACTATTCCATGGAGATGTGACCTTACCCACCTTAGTAAGAGCTTATTGGAGTCCTTAAAAGAGCTCATGGAGAGAGAAAGGGCTCAGAGCCAATACAGAAAGCAAATGCCTAGAAACAGATGTTTGGAGATGCAGATAGAAACATCCCGTGTGTTAAGGAAGGACTCCCAGAAATAGCCAGAACATGGAGAGAGCCTTCTGAAACCAGAAACTGGGAGCAAGAACCCCAGACACCAGCCAGTTGCCTTCCCAGCTGACAGAGATCTCCTTTCCTCTGAGAAGATGGGCTCTTGTTGGTACCTTAGTTTGGACATTTTCACGGCCTTAGAATTGTAACTTGTAACTTAATAAATCCCCTTTATAAAAGCCAATCCATATCTGGTATATTGCATTCCAGCAGCTTTAGCAACGTATAACATCCCCTTACCCCCAAATTCCTCAGTCCCTGCCCCAAGCAACTACTACCTGCTTTCTATCTCTATAGTTTCCCTTATCTGGGCTTTTGTATGAAGGGAATCATATAATGTATGGACTTCTTTCATATAGCATACTGTTTCAAGGTTCATCCACAGTGTAGCATGTCTCAATACTTTATTCCTTTTTATGAAGGAATACTATTCCATTCTTTGGATATACTGCATTTTGTTTATCCATTCATCCATTGATGGACATTTGGGTTGTTCCTACATCTTGGCTATTGTGATTAATGCTGCTATGAATATTCATGTCCAAATTTTGTGTGAGCATACGTGTTCATTTCTCTTGGGTATAGGCCCAGGATCAAGGCCCTTCTTAAATGTCATTTACTCTATGACACGTTAGCTTTAAATTCAAATCTAGCAGCTCTGCTGTCCACCACAGGCTCACAGAGGACCTTAACAAATATTTATATCCAGAATGATACTCAAGGTTTAACATAGGTTTGTTATGGATTGCAGCCAATAAGAACAGATAGAGCCTCAACAAAACTGTACAGCTATGCTGATGTACACTAGCCGAGCACCAGCTTAAATGTCACACATTTAATGTCCCAAATCTCTGCTGCTCAGAGGGTGGACCTCAGACCAGGAACATCAGTGTCACCGGCTACTCACTAGAAATGCAGCATCTCAGGCCCCCCACCCCAAACCTACTGAATCCAAATCTGCATTTTAACAGGATCCACAGCTCATTTGCACATTGCAGTCTGAGAAGTACTGTCTTGGAACCTTTTATAGCTCTTTTATCATACACCAATCTTGCTTTGTATGAAAATAATTTAAGTACTTCATCATTTCCAGTACTCTGTTAATTTGTTGATGGTAGAGACTACATATTTTGAAATCCTACTACTATGACCATAGTAAGGATTTTAAAACTTTGTATTGAATTGAATTGAAGATGTTAAAAAAAAGTCATAGCAAGAATAATAATCAGAGCAGTTAGCATTTTTTGGGTGCTTCCTATATTAAATATTGTATAAACTTTATGTTTAATTTCATCCTAATAACATATTAGGTGGAGACCATTACAATATTTATTTAACATACAAGAGAGCTGAGGATGCGAAAGGTTAAGCTTTGCCAGGACATGAAGGGGCAAGGAGGGGACTCAGCTTTGCCCGATCCCTCGCCGAAGCCAGCGTTATTACCAAACTTGAAATTGGAGGTGTGAATGAATGATATGAGAGGAAGATTGGAAGAAAACTATTTCAAGCTTGTAATCCTTGGAAAGTTGGAGAAGGATGCTTTATTCTTGATGGTATTGGAAAACTCATCAATAGTTGTCGTCAGGATGTTTTGCCTGAGATGAAATGCTTCCTTTTGCAGAGGGGAATATCTGCTAGCTAACACGTTCTTGGCCAGGAGATGGAGCCCTTTTGTCTTCACATTTTATCGATTCATCTGCCTGGAGATGAAAGGGCAACAAAGAAAATCTTTTGCCTGCGACAGCCGCTTTGCCTTTTCTCCTAAGAAACGTAAGGAATAAGAAACTCAGCTAAATGTAGGAAAGATGATTGCGGGTGGAGAGAGGTAAAAGAGAGGAAAATGTCACTGGCTTTTCAGACCCTTCCAGCAGGAAGCAAAACACTCCATAGATTCTGTGACACAGGAAACCTGGTCGCAGTTTAATGGGACCACCAGACAGTACTATTACAGGGGTTGATAGGCAGTATATAATTATTTTTAATGTGTATGAATGGTTAGGGCTTGAAATGAATCATAGTGCTGTCCAATGCAAAAGAAGCATAGATGAAATTAGCAATTCTTCCTATGTACTGGCAAAGAAACCAGCCTATGTGACCCACTGGGGGATAAAAACATCAAGCGAAGAGCTTAATGAAATTAAGGCTGTGAAAGAGAAAGTGGGATTCTCTCTTAATAAGTGAGCTCTGAAATATTTTAAATTGCACTTAGGAGATGTATTAGATTATTCACAAAACATTCACTTGGAAAGAATTGTCACAAGTTACGTTTCCATCCTGTTTTAAGAATTTGATGGTGCACACAGCAGAGATTGTTATTATCTCCTAACAGTTAGCTTCAGGAGATATTTGGTTAGTTAAATATCAGTGCAAGCAAAACGAACAAACAAAACATATTGATCCTCATTTCATAGTCATGCCTGCCATTTACAGTTTGAAGAACCTTCCAACAAGCATCCTAGAGGAATGTTATCTGCAGAATCTGAGAAATTGTCAGTATCAGGTTAATTGAAAAACATCCAAACTTCTCTACATATAATTCTCAAAAGGGGATGGACAGGTCTCATGAGTAAATTCTTAGACTTCAACATTAATTAATGTCTTATAAAAATTTATTTAGAAATCCATATGGAATCACACATCTGAATTGCCATAATTATCTCTTCTGGGATGACAAAAAAGCATTTGCTTCACCTGAAGTCTTCCCTTTGGTTGATTAGAATCTTTCCTCCTCTTATTGGATGCTTAGATAGTTAAAATGACTGCTTCAACTATAAGAATTTAGCCTAAACATACATGACATTATGTTTCAGCATGAAATGCAAAAATTAGTAGTTTGGGTTTTACAATAAATTAGATCAGGGAACTATCTTTTTTTAAACCTTGGGCTCTGTATTTTATTATAAGAAAGATAAGCAAAACTTATCATAGCCTACTGAGAAGTACTTTAACTATCAAAGTGCTTTATGGATACAAAATACTAAAGGTTAGTGAGAAACTCAAAAGCTTCCTGTGCAAGTGGCTTTCCATTTTCCTACTTAGGATATGAGTGGAAAAAGGAACTCCAGCTGTGCAGCTTTGAATGGAAACTAACACCAATTAGGAAGGAAGGGTTTTGCAGTCTCCAAACCCAGGGAGCTCCTTACATGCGCCTGCCGTTCTCTTCCCAGCCAGAACTCTCCTCTCATGGGGAATGTGTGGTGGTTAGAGTTTAAGTCCCTATGGTGGCTAGGGTTTAAGCTCTGCAGACTGCCTTCAGATTATTGTTTTGCCAGCAGTAATTTTGTGATCTTGGACAAATAATGCCAATCTTCTGTGCCTCCCTTTTGCAGGGAGGATAATAAAATACAGTATCTACATTGTAAGAAAATTGTGTAGATTAAAGGAATAAATGCAAGTATAGGATTTAGCACAGTGCTTTCCACCAAATAAATGTCCCCAGTCAGCTATTTTTATTAATAGCAGGAGACTAGAACCCCATGCTTTTCTTTAGCCATTAAACAAATCAACTTGAAATAGTCATTACTATTTAATTTTATTCTTATAACATTTATTTCTTTATTATATTAGTAATATACATTGTTATAATCATAAAGTATAAATACACAGAAGTTAGAAGAAAAAGATCATGCAAAATTTTACTATCTAGAGAAGATACCTCTATCTCTTTCTGTATCCATATCTATACTGTATCTAATCTATATATCTATAGTGATAGTGATTCACACACACAGGGAACATTTTTCATGAAAATATGTGTCTCTATGATGCATAAATAATGACATTAAAACCAAAGTGGGATAAAAATTGTGCATGTTTGTTAAAAATACGTGCACTGAAGTCAGACTGCTTTGATTTAATTACCGGCTTTACTGCTCAATAAGCTGCATGGCTTTGATCAAATTAATTAACTCTTTATGTTTCAGTTTCTTTGCCTAGTAAAGGGAATAATTAGATGATCTACCCTAAAGTGTTTTAGGATGAAATAAAAATTGTGTAAAGTGTAGCATACTTTATTATAGAAATCATTGTGTAGGACTTTTCTTTTAAGGATTCTAGTTTAAGGTGCTTTTTGCTGATAAACTGCCAGGATCTAGTATGGATCTATTTTTCTCTCTCTTTTTTTTTTTTTTTTTTGCATGGGCAGGCACCGGGAATTGAACCTGGGTCTCCGACATGGCAGGTGGGAAGTCTGCCACTGAGCCACCGTGGCCCACCCTGGATCTCTTTTTATTACTATACTTCTCTCTCTCTGCTGCCTCAATTTGCCTTTAATTCTTCACATGACAAATGTTGAGATTTCTCTGAATTGTACAGAGATATTAATGGAGAAGTATAGCTTGGTTGAGGCCAGATGTACCCACAGAAAGATTATTTTTCCCAGTAGCACTTAATCAGGATAGAAATATGAACCATGTCTTATATTTCTTCATATTCCCAAAGTAGCCACATAATATGTTCTGAATATTAAAATTTGATGATTTTGGAAAGGGTATCAGAATAGTCCATAAAGTAAAATTCACTACCTCAGAAAAAGTCCAATTGGTGTCCTAAATGAGCTGCATATATTTTTACTTTGGATGAGGCAATTGAATGAACTGATAAAATTTTTTGCATAATATTGTTTGAAGTGTATTAGAAATAGTTGTGGGCTGGGGCTTTGTTTTTATGTCCTTTTAGGATTAAGTATCTTTTCTTCAAGTTGGCAGTTGCAGTTTGCTATTTGTCTGTACAAAGTTTGTTAAAGAAAAAGATGAAAGGAACATACTCTGAAGAAACTAAAGTTGCTCCAGTGAGGATTGTACCAAAAATTATCTATTATAACTTTATAAGTGAAGCCCTTGATGGAATACACATGTCAAATTAGGTTTTGTTTGTTTGTTTGTTTTTTGGGAAATCCCCTTTTCTGCATTTGCCTGTTTAAAAGATTAATTCGTTTAACTGAAACCCCGCAGGGGAAGGAAGCTTACGCAGGCTTGAAATTTTGTTTGGAAACATTTAAGTCTTCTTTCCCAAAATATAGATTGTGCAATTAATGGAGAACTTGGCTAGAGCAAGATTGTTGACAGTGGCTAGAAGTCTTGAGCTATTTTTAGTTATTATGCTGTTTGTACTTAAAAACATTTAACATGAACATTTACTTACAATGAAATTATTATTTTAAGGCATAATAAATAGTTGGCATTTTTGTTTTAGGAAAATGTCTAGTTTTTAGATAAAAACATGCAGAAAACAAAACCCCCAAACCCTACAGTCCGAGGAGATAAATATCCTCATTGACTTTTTCAGTGGGGGGAAATTATGTTAAAATGAATAAAACTTACTTTAAAAATTCATTACTATAAATCTTATTCAGAAGGAGTGAAAATTCTCATTTATAAAACATTGTAGCACTGTTTTATAACTTTCAAGTATAGCTAGTCACTGAAAGTAGTCTAATAAAACTGTCTGGTAGAAAAAATCAGGGGAATTGTTTAATAAGTAATGATTTTTAATAGACATTGTTGGTTAAAGGTTGCTTGAAAATGCCTGAAAACAGCTTCCTATGCTTAGTAGGTTGTTTCAATTATGATAATTTTCTCACTGTTTTTTTTCCTTTCCTTCAAAGGTAAGAAAAGGTAAACTTTAAATTCTGTCCACGCCAAGTGTCACACACCTCCACCCAGTGGGTTGTGCAGTAATGAGATGGTGCACATCCAAAGACATTTGCTATAACACATCAGCATCTTGTCACTCAATCTACTTTCCATTTAAATATTTTGGCCAGATCAGAGAGCAAATGCCTGAGTTCAGCCTTCCCTCCTGGCCCTGGCCTCCTCTGAAGAACCTGACTGCTCTGTAACTCCCAGTGTATCTGCTTCTGTGGCCCTGATACTTGCTCCAACAGGTGCATGGAGCCAACTCCAGATAAGTAGAGAACTACAAGTTATCCCTAGAATGAGTTATCCTTGTTGCTTGGTGGCCCAATTCACGACACCTCCAAAACAGAAGGGCAGAGGCTGCTATTTTCCTGCTGCTCGCGTGGCTGGTTCAGGAACTGAGGCAGGTCTGGAGAGGGAAAAAGACTCTCTAATAGAACCTTCTATGGAAGGCCAGTGAAGAGGGTTGTGATTGCCTGCCTCTGCTGGGCTTATGTATAAGCCTATACATGGCTTATAATAATAAAAATTCCAAGATGACCCATGTATAAGGATCATAACAAATAAAAGTGGCCCCCAACCCCACTGTACCTCATCCAATAACTTTCTTGTTTCTAAATAATGTGTTTCCACAGATATTTCTTAATTTTTCAATTTTAGATATTACCAGTTGACCTCCTACAAGTATTTTAAATATAGTTATTTCACATAGTCTGGTAAATAATTTTTAGTATTTACATATATATATATATATATATATATATATATATATATATGTAATAATTTGGCATGGCTGAGCCACATAGTATACTGATTACATTTTCTTTCTTCTACAATTTTTCTTTCCCTGAGGTTAATATTGTCTCAGCTTTTTCTCTTAGTACTTAGTATTTTTTAATGGACATCTAATAATGCCTAAGATGTATTTAACATGAACTATATGCCAGGCAATGGAAATAATTTACAGGTAAGGGATAAGGGCACAGAGGGTGAGGCATGTCACTCCTAATTAAAAGGCTTAGAAGGTAAAGTCCAAATTCCTTGTTATAATATGCAGGATCTGGTCCCTGGCCAGCCTCATTGCTTGTCTTTTCCTTCCTCTTATTTTGCATTCCAGCTCCATTGGGCTTGTTTTAGATCCTAGAATATTCTAAGTCACTCTTATTCCCTGACATTTCCATGATGCCTCCTTTGCCTGATCACTCTTCTGCTCCCTTTATTTGTTCATCTCTTATTCTTCCTCAAGTCCCTGACTCCTAAAAAATATTAGATTGCCCTGCATTGCCCTGCAATGTGTTCTTCTCACTCACCACTCTTTACCTTTGTTATGTGTTTAATCCTTGATTTGAATCACTGAATTAAAAGTCCTGAGGTCTGGATGGCCTTATTCCCTCCTGAGTCCCAGTATTTGGTACACAGTAAGCCATTCATTCTCACTATCACTTGTGGGGTCTCTAAGGAGCATGCAATTTGATGCAAGTGCACATGAAAGCACCGTAATAATTCAGGATGAGAAAATCTTATGCAAGAGTAATGAATTGTTTACTCACATGAAGTAATTTTGTTTCTCCTTTATAAGTTACATGACCTAAAACTGACTTAGATCAGGTAACCTGGGTCCAAGAGTCCAGTTCTTAGATTTTGCTAGTACTCCTGGGATAAATCAATTAATATCTTGGAGTGGTAACAGGATAGGCTGTGGTTCTTTAATCTTACATCCACCTTAACAGACTTGAGGGTTATCCCATACACAAAGCAGCTCTTCTCTCGCCAGTAGAAACAGTGAAGGCTCTGCCCACAAGAAGTCTCTAGTCTCACAAGGAAGACAGGCAATAAATAGGTAAATACATACATAAAAAGGACTTGAAGATTGATAAATGGTGTCAAGCTGGGGTCTGTGATGGAGAATAAGTGGTCCAAGTAGGAGAGTCTGAGTATCATCTAAGTAAACAGGGACAGAAAGCTCCCTCTTGAGAGAAGAGCAAGAGCAAAATTTCCAGGACATGTCTCTAAAACTGCACTGCAGTTCATTGTGGCTGGGCCAGAGGGGACAAAGGAGGAGCAGGCAAGGACCTGCTTATCTGGGATCATGTTCTCTGAACTATTCAACATGTGGTCTGCACATCAGCTTCAGGTCTGCAGACAGTTGGGTATCTGTCTGTGATGAGAAAAGGCGTTTGGGCATATGGAATGTAACTGTGTCACTCAGGACACTGTTTAGTGTTCTAAGGAAAAAAGGAGTGTGTCAATTTACATTAGGATTCTGCTGGAAGCTCCTTAGCGTGTTGCAGACCAATGTTTTGAGAAGATGATGACAGGCCACGGAAGATTTTCTGTGCATGTAAATGTGTATTTGGCAGGGTTCAGGTAGGATGATTGTGGCAGGCTCAAATGCACTTTTCAAATGATTTATATGGCTACAGAATAAAGAGTAGAGTGAGAAGAGGGCAGGAGAAGCGAAAGCAGTCAGGGCCACTATTCTAAGGAGAGGATGATGATAGCCTAAACCAAGATGACAGCAATAGAAGTAGAAGATGAGTTAACACAGTGATATATTCTGGAGGTAGAATCTATAGGATTTTTTCATGAACTGTGGTATGGGAGTTAAGAGGGTAATTGAAGCTTAGCCCTCAGGTGTCTGCTCTGAGTGACTTTATGAAGGTTCATGTCATTTACTGGGACAGTAACAGTGGAGGATGAATGAGTTTAGGATTAGGGAGGAAATGTGCATGGATATCAGTGCACAGCTATTATAGTGGTCTTTTTTTTTTTTAGTAACAGGAACTTTCATGAGAGAATCTCCAAGTGTATTTAAATTTTTTTCCAAATTTGTAAATACTAGCATAGTCTATACTTTTTCTCATAAAAAGTTTTCTTGAAGGTAGAACAAAAAGAACTAAAAAGTTGAGAAATGGATGTTGGGAGGGGTTGGGCTCACTCATCAGCTGAGAGATCTTTTCATCAGGAGTGATTCATCAGGAGTGGCTATGTGCCTGAGCCAAGTTATAGAGCTATCATGGATCTTGAGGGGTATTCCTGAATGGTTGGAAATGATGAATGTTACTCCATGAATCCCAAGGGTATACCAGAATTGGGGGATACAATTCATCTTAACTGTCAACTCTGATTAATTTTTAATGAATGCTTAGGCAACTGTTTTGAGGCTGCATCTGGATTTAGTGAAAAGAGAGCTGTCAACAGTTTTCATTGTCTACTTTGGATGCAGGAGGGAATTGTGGCAGCAGGCATGCCAAGTATTTGCTGACCCTGCTGCATCTTTCAGATATAGAGAATAAATTGGATAAATACCTCAACAGTGTGGCATTGGATATGCCATTTCAAATACTGAAAATTGGAACAACACTCAACTTGGAAGGGAACTGTCTATGTGATTAAAACTTGGAACAGACTCCAAGAGCTGGAATACAATGTCATCACTGTTCCTTCCCTTGACCATGATGTTTGAACAAAAGCTGACTGATAACAACTGAAAAGCCTTCTGGGATGTCAATGTAATTTTGTTCTGGAATCCGTTAGGTATAGAAAAGAGCCTGATTAAGATTGGGTAAACTCCACATGTCTGGCTGGGCCAATTGCCATGGGGTCAGATTCCATGTCCGTGCTCAGTGAATATGGTAGACCATTCTCAATTTCCCCCATTCTTATTCTGTGCACAAAGACTGCTTTCTGTTTAGTCATTTTGACTTAATTTAGCTCTATCATCCTCCCATTCTGTCCGAGCCTTTCCCAGCAAATGGAGGCCTTGTGCTTTCTATGCTAAAGAAGAATCAGGTGACAATGTAAAGCTTTGTTTGTCGCCAAGGAGACTGAATTCTAGTCTGGATTCATGGAGAGTGGCAGCATTTTGATTGGACACTGGGAAGGGTGTTTCCAGACTCTGCTCAGATGGTGCAGACAAAAAGGCTGATGTGTGATATTAGAGATGATTATCCAAGAACTTGGCAAGACTCCATGAATAACAACAACAATTATTCTCATGATGAAGCATAAGGGGAGTGATGATTTGGGGAAGGTAGTAGAATAAGTCACATTGGTTTTCTGGCCATAAGCCATAAATAGCCTTATTTTCTAGTGAAGAGAAGACTAATGGTGATTTTTTATAATTTTAGATAATTTTGTCAAAGAGATGCAGAATCCATTGCTGTACAAAAGGAAAATGGGGACAAATTCAAAATATTACTTTTAACCTACCCTGAGATGTTTGCTGTGGGTGTGAAGAAGAATTAAGAAAGGAAGTGTATATCTGTTTGTTAATATTTTCATGGATTCTGAAAGAATTGGGAGGAGATGATTGAGGTCATGCAGCGTAGGTGATTTCAAACTGCTTATACTTTATAAAAGAACAAGCTTTTGAAACAAACCCTTTGGCTGAACTCCAGTATAAACCAGGTGAAAGCAGAGATGAGTGCATAGGAGGTGAAGTGGAGAGGAGAGACCATGATGCACAAGGGCTTGTGCTTCTCTTTGCCCACCTGCTGGTTTCATGAGACTCCTCTCTACTAAGAACACCGTTTAGAAGCCATTAATCTCATTCAACCTCCTCAATTCATAAACAGGGGATAAGGTGACTTTCCCAGAATCACACAATTACCTGGCTGGGCACAATGATCTTTCCACTAAGCCAAATTTGGAGTGCAGCTGGGTCCCTGCAGCCCCTCCTGGTTCTCAAATCATCAGGGATTCTGTTCATTACCTCTTTCTTCCCACCTTATTCACAAGTCTGCATCTCCATAGCTGCAATTCTGTCTCATGATGGTGTAAAGAAAAACATATCTGACCCCACACATCCATGAGAGTGAAAAAGAAAACATTAGCTATGCCCTCCTGAGCCAAGGGCAGTGTTTACTGCTCCTGAATGTGTCTGTGACTGAGAGTTCTAGTCCATAACCAGTGCAGGGAAAAGTCTGTCTTGTATTTTATCATCTTCCCTGGCCAGGGGATAGGAGCAAGTAATGAGAAATTCTCTATAGGCCGCAGGTTGTTTTGAATTCTGCTTCTCTTCTCAGAAATTATGTGGCCTTTGTTACATGATAAATTCTCAAGTCCTGTTTTATGAGATTTTTAATCATATGCTAGATAGACAGACTGTCACAAAGGATGATGGTATCCATCGTGTGAATAGAACTGTTAATTCTACATAGGCTTATATCTCTAAGGATCACCAATTCTCAGAGATTGATCTTAGAGAATACCTGAACTTTTCTCTTATAGGCAAGGAAGCTGACACCCAGAGTGATGAAAGGATGTGTCTGTGATTAATCATGTAGTTCTAAGTGTGAACTCAGTCCTTTTCCTTTGAGGTCCATTATTCATTCCACTCGTTGTTCATTTTGGGTGGGTTTGATTTGATTAGAGGAATACGTGTTGACTGCCCTCTAGTGCAGGATATCTAGGAGAGAGGGGGAGAATTTCCCATTTCCTTGATGGTAAAGGACAGACAATATAGACTCTCCAAGACCTAGGTCTTTATCTTATTTCCTGGAGATTTGCACCCTTAGACGCATTGTTGCTCTGCCCCCTCAGCCTTTGTTTTTATCTGAGAATACATTAACTATTTTATGCTGAGAGCTTGGATGTAATCACTGGCATGGGTGGTGATATTTAGGTTAATGGCTGTATCCTTTACCTTTGTATGGAATAAGAAACAGTTTGAGTCAATAGTGCAAATATTGCCAAGGCTGTGGTTTTGATCTCCTTTGAGCTTATTCACTTGGTTTGGGTCCATCCATGGCCACCACCAGCTCTGGAAAACTGTCAGGCATACGTGAGAGTGATGGTGGATGTGCACAAATCCATCATGTCTCTTGCAAGGATGTTATGACATATGTAACAACAGTGTTGGGAGAGAGGAGCTGTGGTGGATTGAGTTGTGTCCCCCACAACATATGTTTAAGTACTAATTCCCAGTCCTGTGAGTTTAAACTCATTTCTATCAAGGATCTTCAAAGATCTTATTAAGATGAGGCCAAACTGCAGTGGGGTAGGCCTGAATTCCATAAGACTGGAGTCCTTGTAAGGTAAGAAATTTGGACTTGGAAGTGCAAGCCACAGTGGGAGACAGAAAGAGACAGTTCACCATGTGATGGAGGCAGAGACCGATTGCTAACAAGCCACCCCCAGCTTGCTACTCAGGTCATGGGGGGCGTGGTCCACTGAAACCTCAGTTTTGGACTTGTAGCCTCCAAACTATTGGCTCCAAACTATGAGCCAATAAATTCCTGTTGTTTAAGTTAACCATTGTGTGGTAACTGTCATAGTAGCCCTGACAAATGAAGATGGGAGCCATCATTGTGCTAGTTTCACCCATGAAAAGCAAATTATTCTTGTTTTTTTTCCTCCTATCTTTGAAGGTTGTCTCTTAGTGATTGAGAGGTTGGGCTCCAAAGCTCAACTTCCTGTCTTTGAGTCTCTGTTCCAGCTCTTGTTGACTGTGTGACCTTTCGTAAGTGAGGCAACCTCACTGAGCTCCAGTTTCCTCACCTGTAGAATAGTCCGGCATATATTTCACACACAATAAATGTTACCTATTACTATCCTCATACAGGCTAAAGTCATCTTCTAAACTCCAGTAAAACATCAAACTCCTAGTTGTTGAAGCAGATCCTGGCAGCTGTCTTACTGTTTGTGTTCAGGAAGCTCTAAGATATCATCCAATCACTGATAGCTTCTTCTGGGAGGGATTTTCTTGATTATTGAAGGCCCCGGTTAGTGTAAGATCTATTTCCCATGATATCATTTATTTGGTGCATGTTCTTGAGTGCCATTCATGTGCCACAACCTGTGCCAGGTGAGCCAAGGGTGAGCGGAGAAGTAAGGTGAGGACACAAAGATGAAGACATGGTTTCCTCTCTCAAAGGGCTTGGCTATGAGAGTGGGGTGGGATGCAAAGAAACCTAAATTGCTCCTTGTCTTCAAAGTTTGTGTTGAGAGAGAGAGAGAGAATCAATAAACAAATAGTGACAAAGCAGTGGGAGATGTGCAAAGTGCTAAGGGAGCAAAAGGGAAGTGACTAAGGCAGCCTGAGGGGACAAGTAAGGCTTCACACAGGAAATGATGGACATGTTGTGAGGGATGAGTAACTATTTGTCAGAAGAGAGGTGGTGAGTTTCTAGTCAGGGGCAGCTGCATGTACAAAGGCACGGAGGCATTATGCACAAAAGCAGACAATATTTGGGCAACATGAGCTGTTCAAAAAGTACATGGCACCGTCCTGCCTCAATAACACGTCATTCATTGCCCAGCTCCTGCTGTCAGCAGCCTTGAGTGAGGCAGCCCCTGCTCCCCCTTCCAAAGCCCATCTCTTGCCTCACAGCTGCCAGCTACATTGACCTCCTTTTTCTTCCAGGGTCATGATTAACATGTCCAAACTTCAGAGCTGCTGCACGTAGCTGCTTCTTTCTGGAACTTTCCTACCCATCTATTTGCATGACTGGCTCCCTCTCACTCTTCAGGTCTGATCTCAGTGAGGCCATTCACGGCCACTTTCCCTGAAGCAGGGCTCCTGCTATTAGCTATCACAGTGCATATCCCTCGGAACTCATCATGACCTGTGATTATTTTACCTGTATGTGTGTTTATTGCCTGCCTGGTGCTCTGGAGGGTAGCATGCACCTTGAGAAGAGGGACATCAGCTGCCTTGTTTCTACTGTGTTCCTGGTGCCCAGGTCAGTCCTGGCACATTGCACTCAATAGATATTTGTTGAATAAAGAAATGAAGATATGAATGAATGAATGAATGAAAAAATTGGAAGAGATTGGCCTGAATGAAGACTTTCTATTTCTCTAGGTCCAATCTCTACCCTTTTGGATTTCCTCCAGTTCATGGCAGGCTGACCTGTATGGGTTGCAACAATATCTTCCCTCTGGTTTGGGCTCTTCCCGGAGGGACCAGTGACCAGAAAGAGAAGAGTTGACTGGGGTGGCCTTGAGCTGGTTGCATTGTCTCCTGAAGGTCTCTGCAAGGGTCTGCTCCACAGAGCCTCCCAGCTTCTAGGAAAGGATGTGTGATCTCTCCTTTCACCCCTTTAGGCCTGGAGAGGGGCGTTTAACACCTCCTCCTATCTTTCCACATCACTAATCCTTGTGATTTCCCTACATTTTCCCCACATCCTTATCTGTTAATCTGTCTTAACCTTACCTACGTTGTTGTGTTCCCTGCCAGAACCCAGAGTGATACAAGGGTCCTGGCACCAGTTTATGAATGACCCTCCACACCATGTGAGGAGCTTAGACTGGACTCCTCCTGCAGTGGAGAACTATTCAAGATAGATCTTTATGCAGGGGTACGACATAAACCAATGAGTAAGGTGAATGTCTGCTGTCAGTAAAGAGCATGTCCTCCAAGCTTCCTTGATCATGTACCCCAGCAGTGAAAATGCTTTAGAATGCCCTCCTAGTATAGGCATACGTATAGCTGTTTATTTATAAATTATGTTCATGTATGTTTGTACTAATTACTTTTGTATAGTCTAAAATACACAAAATTAGGTATTAATGAAAACAAGGTAAAGGTAAAATAAAATATGCTGAAAGCATTTCAAATTGATTTTTGATTTTGTTCTCACTAAAAGCCACCCTATTAGTGCTCTGAATGCTCAGTGTTTAAGTATCTTGCTGAATATTATGGCTAATATTTCAGCGTGCACATAGAGTAGTGTTCATTGTTAAGCAGGGAGCATGTAAATCCATATTCTACATAGTCCTCTTGATAACTTCATTTGTGGGGGACTGGGCTGACCTCTTGTCAGCATTAATTAGATCGTATTTATTTGGGGCATGTCACATAGTGACAGAGCACCTCTGCCAAGTTTGGAAGGGGTAGCTCTGGCATTTTCTTGTTCATATGTGCTTCCATTGTTGTGTTCACATGTGCTTACATGTTGTGTCCACATGTGCTTACTATGTTGTGTTACCTTCAATCCATGATTTCTTTTCAGGAGTCTTTTTAAGCCTCTTATCCATTTTGTGATTGCTCAGTAAATTAAAATTCAACAATAATCCCACACAATTAAATCAACTGATCGAACATCATAAATGAAATCAAACAAATGAAATTGTGAGGGGAATGTTGTCAACTCCTCTGATGTGAGGGACATTCACTCTTCTTCAGGACCCCTCACATAACTTAAGTGAGGGGCTATTAACATAGAGACTGAGCATGCCGTGTCATATTAAATATTAGAAAAACTTAATCTCATATTTTCTTATATAATGCATACCAAAATTGATACAGAGACTGTGAATGTGAAAACCTTGTGTCTGATGCTCCTTTTAACTAGGGTATGGACAGATGAGTAAAAAATATGGATAAAAACTAAACAAATAATAAGGGGAACAAAGGTTAAAATAAACTGGGTAGATGGAGAAACTAGTGGTCAATGAAAAGGAGAGGTGAGGGGTATGGTATGTATGCAGTTTTCATTTTTTATTTCTTTTTTTGGAGTGATGCAAGTGTTCAAAAGAATGATCATGGTGATGAATACTCAACTATGTGATGATGTTGTGAGCCATTGATTGTATATTATATATGGAATGTTTGTATCTTATGAATGTTTGTGTGCCTGTATATTGTTTTATTATTAAAAATATTTTTAAAAATATGCAGAAGTTCTAATGTTTTCTCCCATGCCCCCAACTATTGTCTTGTTTACCTACTTGGGTACCTGTACCCCATTTTGGAAACTACTGCTATAGATTGTAGATAAGAGAGAAAGAGTCTAGAAATAGAAGACCAGTTAGGAGATGATTCCAACGTTTATTAGATTAGTGGGAGTCCTTTTAGCTGTGGGATTTCTATTAGATTCCGCCCAAAGCCTTGTGATCTCCATGGCTTCATTCCATGCTAATTTGCCTATTTTCCCCATAACTTTAGCAAAGAAATTATAATGGTAACTACTTATTAAATACATAATTTGGACTACATTATTAAATACAGACCAAGAACCAGAAGTTTTATGTTCCATTTTTAGTGTATTCTAAAGGAAGACCAGATGCATTCGATGAATGATCTAAATTAAACAGTAGAACATTTCTGCAAATTTAGCATTTTTACCTTTTTACAATGAGGAAACATTCAAAAAGATCAAGGAACTTGGTCAGCAATTACTAAGTGATACAGAGTGCTTCATTTGAAACTCAGGTCTGCTTATATCTGAAGAACTTGCTCCTATCCTACCATATGATGCTGATTTCAAAAAAGGAAAATTTGGGATGCTTTTGTCAGGTGGCCTCAATTTTTTTTCAATAAAGTAGAAAGGGATTAGTGGACCAAAAGGCTATGTTGAAATAAATCTGGGTGAAATGTGCTGACTAACCCGCTTGAAGGGAGCATATCCTTGAAGTTATTCTCTTTGCTCTTTCCCACATTTGAAGCAATGATCTTACATTCCCTCCCTACAGCAAATTCACTCTGGCTACATCATGGTTTCCTTGTGGTTCCTTCTTTCCCAGCTTGGAACTAGTTGATGCTCTAAGTGAGCAAAGGTTTGAATGGGGAGAAAACTTAAGAGCACATGTTTCCTTTACTTGTTATTTTTGGTCTATGGTTCTTGGATTCAAGTTTTAAGACATTGGAGTGAATGTCAAATGATGTTAAGTGTCCTTAAGGAGAATAAGGCAGGAGACCCACAAAGAAGACACTGAGAGGGGATCAGAGTTACAAGAGTGGAAAAAGGTGTTTTTTCCCTTTCATATTTAAAGCTAGATGAGCATGGCCATTTTGCTAGCTGGACAGATATGATGCTAAATGTTCTGTTTCCCACTCAGCTGTGGGCTCTATCACATTCGTCAAGTCTCCTGAGAGTTTTGAGTCTGGCCAGTCTCTGTCTTTTTACAGAATTCCAGCACCCAAAGGGACCTGACAACTGAAAATGGTGGAGATGGGGACGGGGTGGTTTCTGGCACAGAGAGACAGCCTAGAGGGCAGAGGGTGAGCGGGGGGGAGCTGGGAACTTGGATGAATTTTGGAAGAGGAAAGCATGGGGGAAAGGGAGCAGACAAGCAGTCAGTCAGAGAGGGTAAGAATAATCACGTATTCAAGGAAAGAGCCGTTCTGTGTCCTCTTTAGACATCAGGCTGTTATAGGTATACCTCCAGAGAAGACTGACAGGGAAATAAGTCACTTCAGCTCTCAATAAAGACATTTTCAAAGATTAGAATCTAGGGTGGGAGAGAAAGCAAACAGATAATTTTGTGTCCACAAAGCAAATCAGAGTAATCCACTGGGACGCCAGGGGAAATACAAAGCATTTTGTTAAGAACATGAAAGGTACAAATTTTAATGTATTTCCTGTTATTCCGGCTGAATAGTTCAAGCAGTTCACATTGTCGAACACTTGGCTTTTATTATGGCTTGGACAATTTTGGAAGGCGTTAAGGTTGTTGAACAAGTCCATAGAGTATAATGCTTCCGTTAGGCCCTGTATTTGTGGGTCTGCACATACAAAGGCGCATACTCTTGCAAAATTAGGGACAGAAAACCACCACTCTCTTTCCATAACAGGACCCTTAGCTCTCCTGCCTGCACTGCACAGTATAAATGCTGTGGCCATTGCATTTGTGGGTGGTGGTAGGTGGGACCAAGGCAGGAGAACCCTCGCCCTGAGTTGTTAAACACGGACAAACTCGCTAAACCCTGAGCCCTGTCTGCTGTCTCCTATACCCACCCTCAAGAGCTCAGTGTTCCTTCTGTTTCACTCCTGCTGACTCTCCTATTTGTCCAGCAGCACCTGTCATACTTTCTTCTTGAGTTTTGAATCAACAAAACACTCTGTCCCATTTCTTTCCATCCCTTCTTCCATCTCTTCCACTCATTCATGGTCTCCTTCTCTCACAGCAGATGAGCTGATCACCTATTTTCCTGGCAAGATTTATTTCAATTTCCCTCATTAATTTCCACCTCAAATTCTTTTGTTTTCTCCCCCTTCCTGATTGACTTCTTTGCCCTCTGTTAGGTATTCAATCATATCTCTTGCTACTTTGTGCCATCACTCCTTCCCTGTCAATTCCCATGGATATGATTTTGTCAGTGGAGACATGCTCAGTTCTCCCCATTCTACTAAAAATACCTATTTCCTCTTGAAATTTTGATTCTGTTTCTTGAGATACCATCTCATCTCATCACTAACATTTACTGCTAGCATTTTTAAAAAGCGTATATTTTGTATTTATCAATGATATAATCATACATTGACTCATTTTAACTCTATTCATTTAGATGCAAAAAATGTACCACATGTGGAATGGTTAAAGGACAGAGAGATGTTTAAATTGGAGAAGAGAAGGCCCAGGTTTTCCATGTAATTTGTGTCCAAACAGATGAAAGGTTCTCAGGTGGGGAAGGATTGCTTGTCTTTTAACACTAAGATGGAGAATTAGAATAAAAAAAGTACAAGCTATAGTGAGACAAATTTCGATAAAATGTAAGGATGGATTTTTATTAACATTTATTCAACCATGCAGTGGGCTACCCTCGGTAACAGCAAGTGTCCCATTAGAGAAGGCGTTCAAATTTAGTGTAGTGGGTTAAATAGTGTTTCCCTCAAAGATATTTCCAAGTTCTAACCTCTGGTGCCTCTGAATGTGACCTTTGCAGATACAATTAAATTAATATCTCATCCTTACCATAAGATAATTCTAAATATAAGGAGGCCCTAAGTCCAATCTTATAAGATGGTCCTTTTAAGGGGGGGAGAGAACCCAGAAATACACAGAGAAGGTGGTCATGTGAAGATGGAGTTGAAATTGGTATGATGTGTCTGTAAGTCAAGATTGCCAAGGATTGCCACCAGGCATCAGAGGCCAGGAGAGAGGCATGGAGGGATTTTCCCTAATAGCTTCAAGAAGGAACCAACCCAGTCAATGCCTTGATTTTGGGCTTCTGGCCTTCAATACTGTGAAAGAATAAATTTCCAGTTTAAGCCATTAATGGCAATTTCTTTGGCAACCCTAGGAAAGTAATTTGTGGCAATTTGTTTGTGGCAGTTTGGCCCTAGGAAGCTAATCCACTTAGGTTAGATTGTTGTAAAATAAATTCAAACATCAGATGAGCTCTTGAACCAAACAGGTGCTTTTGAGTCGTGAGAGTTTTCCGAAACAAAGTCATTCCCAAGTTCTCCATTGTTTGACCTGTTTGCTGCATGAGCCGTCACCGTTTTCTTTTATAATAACAATCATTGTAAAAATTTTGAGCAACACAAACTGTATAAGCTCTCCTGTCTCTTCCCCATTCTTCCCCACTCACCAAGTCATTACTGCGATGTGGTAAGGAGTTTTAGGTAGATATGTAAATATCTTTCTACCTAGCTACGTATGTATTTTCAATGAAATGGGCTTACACTCTATCTGCTCTGCGGCTTACTTTTTGTTCACCATGACAGCCTTCCAGATCAGTGTGCAGCTCTATCTCTGTGCTGCAAATAGTGGCATAGAATTTAACAGTGCAAAAAGGGGTTGGCAAACTTTTTCTGTAAAGGGTCAATGTATCAGTTTGTTAATGCTGACAGAATGCAACATACTAGCTACGGAATGGCTTTTAAAAAGGGAATTTATTAAGTACAAGTTTACAGTTGTATGGCCATAAAAATGCCCAAGCTAAGACATCCAGGGAAAGATACTCTGACCCAAGAAAGGCCAGTGGGTCCAGAACACCTCTGTCAATGGGAATGGCACTTGATTGGCGCCTGCTGATTCTTTGGCTTCTCATTTCATACTGCTTCATTGGGGGCATTTACTTTATACATCTCCAAACTTCTGGGTCTCGTTAGCTCTGAGCTTTTTCCAAAATGCTTCTTCCCTTTTTAAAGGACTCCAATAAATGATTCAAGGCCCATCTTTTTTTTTTTTTTTAATATTTTTATTGATGTCTTCACACACATACATTCCATAATGGTGTACAATATCATCATAGAGTTGTGTATTCATCACCATGATCATTTTTCTGAATGTTTGCATCACTCTAGAAAAAGAAATAAAAAGAAAAAAAGAAAAAACTCATACATCCCATACCTCTTACCCCTCCCTTTCATTGACCACTACCCGATTTATTTTACCCTTTATCTCCCCTATTATTTTATTTTTTATCCATTTTTTTTTTACTCATCTATCCATACCCTAGATAAAAGGAGCATCCGACACATGGTTTTCACAATCACATGGTCACATTGTAAATGTTATATTTTATACAATCATCAAGATTCAAGGCTACTGGGATACGATTCAACAGTTTCAGGTACTTCCCTTCAGCCACTCCAGTACACCATAAAATAAAAATGGATATCTATATAATGCATAAGAATAACCTCTGGGATAACCTCTTGACTCTGTTTGAAATCTCTCAGCCACTGAAACTTAATTTTGTCTCATTTGTCTCTTCCCCCTTTTGCTCAGGAAGGCTTTCTTAATCCCATGATGTAAGGTCCCTGCTCATCCTGGGATTTCTGTCCCATGTTGCCAGAGAGATTTACATCCCTGGGAGTCATGTCTCATGTAGGGGGGGAGGGCAGTGAGTTCATGTGCAAAATTGGCTTAGAGTGAGAGGCCACATCTGAGCAACAAAAGAGGTTCTCTGGGGATGACTCTTAGGCCTAATTTTAAGTAGGCTTAGCCTATCCTTTTGCAGGAATAAGTTTCACAGGGGTGAACCCTAAGATCAAGAGCATGGCCTATTGATTTGGTTGTCCCCACTGCTTGTGAGACTATCAGAAATTCTCCAAATGGGAAGTTGAATATTTCCTCCTTTCTCCCCAGTCCTCCAAGGGAGACTTTGAAAATCTTTCTTCATTCGCTGCCCAAATTGTGATATATTGGGGCATCTCACCAACCTGAAAAAACCAACAAAATCTCATGCCCTATTCATGATTCCATGTACTTATGGTGTTCGACTAAACTGACCATATAAGTTAAATTAGGTACTGCGCTACTCAAACTATAAATTTTGCACCAAATAAACATTTCTCCCTTTTGTTTCACACAGAAGTTGAAGTTTTAAATATTGATGATATCATCCTTTACCCTCTATTCTGCTCTACCTTAGTGCTATCCAGATCACCTTCCTTCATATCTCTACTCGAAGTCTGATCCCTTTTTCAGCTTTTTAAATAGTTCCTGTATGCAGAACTGCTGACTTTCATAGCTTCACAGCTCTAACTCTGAGTCTCAGGTGTCTCATAAATACTTGAAGTTTCTGGGAACGATCAGGTTATATATGAACAGCTCAGTATCTCAGAATTTAGAAATCACAGTTACAATCATGAACGTATGTGACTGCTGTAAGAGTATACAATCTAGGACCCTTTACAATAAGCCCCAATCAAGGCTTACCTTGGATGGGCAGAGTCACATCTCCATCTAATCAAAAGGTGACACCCACAATTGTGTGTGCCACAACTCAGTGGGAGTAATCTAATCAAAAGGTCATGTGCACAAGTGGACTGTCACATCTCCAAGCAATTCAGTCAAAGTTTCCTACCCTAAACAATAGGTCTGGCCCCACAAAATTGGATCAGGATTAAAACATGGCTTTTCTGGGGTACATAATGGTTTCAAACCAGCACAGTCAGATAGTAAGTATTTTTTGTCTTTCAGACCATATAGTCTCTGTTGCAACTACTGAATTCTGCCGTGTAGTGTGAAAGCAACCAAAGACAATGCCCAAATGAATGGATATGGCTGTATTCCAATAAAACTTTATTTATGGACACTGAAATTTGATACTGAAAATTGACACTGAAATTTGATACGTAATTTTCATATATCATGAAATATTATTATTCTGATTTTTTTCAACAGCTTAGAAAGGTAAAGCTCTTCTTTGCTTGGGGTTGTACAAAAACAGGCAATGGAAAGGATTTGTACATTTGTACAAATTTGCCAGTCCTTTTATAAATTGTTAGGGAAGAATTTTTTTTTTTTTTTGGATGGGCAGGCCTGGGAATCAAACCCGGGTCTCTGGCATGGCAGGTGAGAACTCTACCTGCTGAGCCATCATGGCCTGCCTAGGGAAGAATTTTAATTGTCTACCTCTGGTGTCCCATTCCATGTGGAGAGAACTCTATTAGCATAACACACTGCTTTCTATACCCCCTCACCAAGTCTGTCCTGGGGAAGGTGAAGTGAATTAGTAGGAATTTAGAGTAGAATGTGGGCACACCACTTCCTGTTCTCTTCCTCTTTGAGAAAAGCTCCTTGTAGGGAGCAAACATTTTCATCTGTTTTATAAGACTCCTTCTCAGGCCAGCACTACAGAATAGGCAATCTGTCTAATTCTGAGCATTAGTGTTTGAGAAAATCCATTTGCTTCAATATAAGCCACTTTCTCCAATATCAGTTTCATCAAGAAAAAAGGTAATATTTTGGTCTCTACTCTGCTTTACTTTATTTCTCAGTTGGCTCAAGCATGGAATAGATGTGATATTTGAGTCATATAAGAACTTCAGCTTGGATTTAATCATTTAACCATTTTCATTCTTAATATTTCCTACTCCTTTGGTTAACCATTCACGATCAAGTCATTAGATTAATTCCTTACTCCTCTTTCTTGCTTCCATGCCATAGAATAACTTCAGATACATCATACCTTTGCCCAGAAACTTTTAATGACTCTCTGACACCACTAGATAGCATTCAAAGTGCTCTATCTTTTGAAACTTACTGATTATTCTAAGCTTTATCTTTCTTTATTTTTAAAAACTCTTAATTCATATAAAATATTTATAGAAGTGCCTGGCATATAATAAACCCTCAACACATGCCAGCTAAATTATTATCCCATTACCTGAATTTTCTACTTTATTCGAGTCATTTCTAAGCCATTATCTCTGACAACTGAAATTCAGTCCAACCGCCAAACCTGCCTGAAGAGTTTCCTTCATTACACATAATAATCTCACACTTTCCAAAACCTCTAATTCAGCCAATCAGATAACAAATAGTGAATTCTTACCATATTTGAGCACTTCATGAAGGCCCTGGGGCTCTAAAGATTATAGTCATGTAGGAGAAATTAATTTGTAAGCAAAAAGTTGCTATTGAGTGTTATGTGTGATGTGATAGAAGTAATTTCAAGACAAAATTTGTAAATGGGAGTGGTTCTCTAATTACTTTGACAAATATTCATTGAATGCATACCATGTACCTTCACTGTACCAGAAATTCCATAGTGAGCAAAATCAGACTTGGCCCTTCTGTCATAGGGCTTTACCATCTACAGAGAGAGAGAGACAATCAAATTAACCTCACATATAATATAAAATTAAAAATCTGGCAGGTGAAATGAGGTCACAGTGCTGTGAGAGAGTATCCTAGAGGGATCTGACAAGGGTGGTGGGGTATAGATGGAGAGAAATGGATGATTTCACACTTAAGCTTTGGAAGGTGTATTAGCTAGGGCTCTCTAGAGAAACAGAATCAGCAGGAGATAACTGTAAATATAAAATTTATAGAAGTGTCCCATGCAAGTGTGGGGATATAAGAGTCCAGGATCTGTAGGGCAGGCCATGAGCTGGCAGCTCCAATGAAGGTCTTCAATGAACTCTCAGGAGAGGCTGGCTGGCTGAAGCAGGAGCAGTGATTGTCTCTTCTGAATCCTCCTTAAAAGCCTTCTGGTGATTAGATTAAGCATCACTCACTGCAGAAGACACTCCCCTTAGCTGACTGCAAATGGAATCAGCATGGATGCAGCTACTGTGGTCATGATTTAAGTCCACGAAATGTCCTTATAGCAACAGACTTGCCAGTGCACAGACAACCGGGCACCACCACCTGGCCAGGTTGACACACGAACCTGACCATGACAGAGGGATAGTCAGAAAGAGTATAGATATGGCTGCCCAGTTCCCTTTATCTTCTATTCAGTGTTTTGAAGGAGAAATTGGGGTTCAGCAAGTAGATAATGTGGAAGGAAGGATCTCAGATTATGCACATAGTTTATGAGAGTGCACAGAAGTATAGTGCACTGAATCAGCAATTGCAAGTTATTTATTATAGCCAAAGGAAAATGTATCAGGAAGTGACAGGGACTGAGGCAGGAGATGTAGGCAGCTAAGGATGACCAGATTATAAAAGTTTGCCACTCTCGGGAGATTAGACTCATTCTGCAGATAGTGGGGAACCATTGAGAAATTTTAAGTGGGAGAACCATGAGGCATTTGTGTGGAAAATGGATAGAGGAGAGACAGTGAGAAGTGGGACAAGCCTGGAGGAAGGGAGACCACTTGGTTGATTACTGCAAAGTCCCAGAAGAAGATGGCGATGCCCTGACTAGGACCTTTGGGTGCTGAGATCTCAATGTCTTATCCTCATTAAATATTATTAAAATGAGGGAATGATTCTGGTCTCATACTCTTGTTAGGTCTGGCCCTTGGAATCTGATGGGTTTCCAGGAGCATGTTAATTTTCATTCTCCAGAAGCAGATCTCAGACAAGGACTTGAACACAAGCTGTTTATCTGGGAAGTGATCCCAGGGAATGTTGGTAAGAGAGCAAAAAAAGTAAAACAGTGAAGGGAATCCACCCAGTAAAATATAAATAAAATTATAGGTGAGGTTACTGCTCTAGCCAAAGGGGACTCAATCCCTCTGGGGATCTCTGGGAGACACTATAGATCATGCATCCAGAATTATTACATCTTAGGGTGGGGGAGCTTGCATATTTATCCAAAATTCTGTTATTACTTGAGGGCTGGCCCTTCTGCACTGCCCCATGAATAGAGGTAACTCCTGTCTTCGGAAGGCCTTCAGGCAGTGGGGTGTCAGTGGTACTTCTCTGGGCTTCAATCTGAAGTTGTGGTCAGGAGTGCATGAAATCTCTGAAATAACCTGAGAAATCCCAGGCAAATTGGAGGATTCTTTTAGGTATCTCAGGAGACTTTGTGTTTAAATGTCTGACAGACTACCCTGTGCTTCAAACAGGGATCCAGCTGGCTCATGTTACTTCTTCAGTCAAAAGTGAGAACACTAAGAAAGCATTTCTTCTGATGGGAGAGAGCTAAGGGCAGAAGTTGAGACCCAGAAGGAACTTTTGCTGACTGCACACCAGCTATGTGCTAGGGACAGTGCTAAACTGTTTCGGATCCTTTGTCTAATTTATTAATTTAATCCCGACAGCCACCTTGTTAAGAAATAATTGCACACTCTTCTTGCAGCTGAGAAAACTAAAGGTTTTGGAGTAAAGTGATTTGCCCTGAATCATATAGTTTATCAGTTATCTTTTGCCACAAAAATGTTACATAACAAACAATCAAAAAACCCAGTGTCTTAAAATAACAAGTATGTATTTAGTGTACAGTCTACAAGCTGACAATTTAGGCTGGGCAGTTCCTGTGGCCTGAGCTCAGTTCACGTCCATGACTGGGAGTTAGCTGCATGTCAGCTGTCTAGGATGACCTTAACCAGGGCGATGAGAGGTCCTCAGCTCTGCTCCACTCCTCTTCATCCTGGGGTGGAGTGTTGTCATAGTAATGACTGAGAGCAAGAGCCTAAGAAGAAACATGCGAGTTCTTTTTTAACCCTGTGTATGTGACATGTCTGGTAAAGAAGGTCATGTGGCCAGGATCAGAGTCAGAACCTTGACATAGGAAGGAATGAAGAATTGGGGCAGTGATGCAATCACTCTGCCACATTCGGCTGGTAAGTGTCAGCTGAGGTTTAAACCCACGGCATTTGCTGTGCACCGTGCTGCTTTGTAAAAGGAATCCCATGCCATCTAAATTGGGCCTAGAAAAAAATGTCATCGTTGGTTTCTATGAGGTATATTTAACCACCTACATCTTTGTGTGGTCTCTAATTCACCCTCTGGCTAAAGGTGGATATGTTTCAATGTATGTATTTATTTATTTTTAAGAGGCTACTGATGAGGAAAGAAAGACTTTAAGGCCATTTTTACTGAAGGGACACTTACAATTTTCCCAGTGACCATTGGATACTACAAACCATAGAGGATTATACTAGATATGTGTAGTTTTATCTTTTCACAGTCATTTTGATATTTCCAAGAGATGGATGAAATGAGATGACTAGCTAATTTGCATCTAAAAAGGGCTTTCTTAGAGTGGCAGCTCAGCCCAAGGAGATGGCAAGTTTAATATAAAAGGTCAGAAATATTTGTCTACCAACCGAGATAATGTAGCCAAGGGATGCTGGGATTGTCCCTTCTGCCCTGGGAAGCCTTGATTTAGGAATGCATTCTTCTTCTTCTTCCTTTTAAAGCAAAGTTGTGATCAATGCTTTGTGTCCTGGCAGGAGAAAAGAATAAAACTTGACCTCCTTTTATTCTACCAATAGCTTATTACTGCCTCATTCCATTGTCTCAACATGTATCATCTGTCAGTCGTCAGCTCTCCTTCCAAGACAGAGCTGTGTGCTCCTGTGCTATCACTCTGCTATTGGGTGTCCTTTCTCATCTGCTTTTGGAATTTAAAGGAAAAAAAAAAGACCATGAAAAACGTTGAAGTTGGATGCTATTCATTCACTTATTTCTAAGTAAATGGAAACTGACAGGCGCTTGTTCAGAAAATGTTTACTATATGGACAAGTGTTGATGACACGGGCTGAAAGACACAGTCTGGTGCCACCAGGACCAGCTGCTCCTTCAGTAGTTACCATTGTGCAGACTTGCTTTCATTTTGGCTTGGCACATGCATTTTCAGCCTGCCTTACATTGTGTCTCCAGGATACTTTATCTCTGGCACTGTCTGCCAGAGACAATAGATGGGCCTTTTTACCAAGCCTGAAAGCTTGGGCTTTGTGTGCTCTTGATCTCTGGTGCTACTGCTGCTTACATAATGGGCTTCGCCTGATGCCAACGAATGCATCTGCTGTTGGCCCAGTAACTTTGCTTCATGGAAATGGCACTTGGTTTTTTGTACTTCATGCTGCTGGGCTGACATTTGCTAAGCTGGGCCAATGTTTTTGTTTTTGGTGGAGAAGAAACACTGCTCAGTGCTTAGCTAGAGGAGCAATAGATTAAACTGTTGGATTTATAGGAGATTTCAGGCTGGTTCAAGTCACAGATCCTGAATGATCCCCCTTCAACTACTCCAAGTGATACCATTTGGAGCCTGTTGTGTAACTGGTGCTTGGATTCCTTGGGAATGTGCTGTATGAACACTAGACTGTACGGGCCTGCTATATACTTACAACAAAGGAATTAAGACCTTGTCTACCTATCAATCAATCAGTCACTACTCAACAAACATATTTGGAATACCTGTTCAAATGCTAGGCACTGTCCTGGGCTCTGGGAACACAAAGAGACATTGGTTATTATCTCTGCTTTAGAGGTCTACAATTTTATCAAGAAAAATGCACAGACACAGAAAAGGTAGGTGTTGTTTAATGCATTCAGAGAACAGGGATTTTGGAAATGTGAAATCATTGTGAGCTGAAGTCCTTGGGGAAAATTTCCTTAGGAGAAATGAAATCCTAATATAAAAGACTGAGTGAGGTCAGATGGATAAAAACGCAGTCATAAACAGAGCTATTCTTAGGTTTACAGTGTTTGATTTAGAGACCAAAATGCCCTATACCTTTGAAAATTACATTTTTAATGCACAGCCTGTCTGTTTGCTATATCCTCTAGAGACCTCAGTAATCAAGGGGGAAGGGGGGAAGGGACAGACATTTATTGAGCCCCTTCTGTTTTCCATGCACTCATCTAATTTATTTATATACATTATCTCATTTAATTCTCCAGGAGTCCCCGTGCCATGCATTATTGTCCCCATTTATAGATGAGGAAACTGAGACTCAGTGAGGGCAAATCATTTGGCCAGGACTCACATTACCATTAAAGAACTGAGCCCTCTGCATTGCATGTAACTAGCAACTTGTTTTATTTTTAAGGTGATCAAGAGAACAGAAAAGTTCAATGTTGATGTGGCCAGGAAAGCAAATAGTTAAAGTGCTGCTTGTTAGGTGAGTATAGTATAATAATAAAAATGGATTAAAAAAAAACAGGCAGTGAAAAGAAATAAAACAGTTGATGCTTGTCATTTTGGGAAACATGTCATAGGGTATGTCCTATGTCACAGGTAGGAAAAGATGTGTGTGTGTGTGTGTGTGTGTGTGTGTGTGTGTACATGTGTGTGGTGTTGGGATAAATTCTTTTGAATTTGGTTCAAGTCTAACTACACATTTTAGTTACTTACTAACAGGATCGATGTCCGGTACATTAAAATTTTATTGCAAAATGATGAAGAACAGTTCCATTAGGACTCTCAAGGTGACAGATGTCCCATAGTTAAAATATTGCTTTGGAAAAACCAAAATAGACCCACAGCACCTAAAATAATGAGCTAAAAATATTAAGAAGATAAAAAAAAAAGAAAAGGAAAGGAAATGGAGGTTCACAGCCATGGTGAGACAGACCATTATGTGTGAGTGATTGTCCTCAGTTTTCTCTTGGGTCACCCTCTACCCTGGGCTGTGCATCGACCCTTGGGCTTCCGCTTTTGGAGTCTTGTTCCTTTAGCCCTCTTGGCCACCCACCCTCTGCTGGTTTGCATGAATGGATAATGGAAGTTCCTATACTCCAACCTTCAGGCAGTGGCTCTTGGGGCAGCAGACGAGGGAATGGAATGATGTTTACTTACGCAAGCAGCTGTAACTTTGCCCTGTGTCCTTTAGCTACTCTTGTTGAATTACCAGAAGGAGAGCCCCTTAGTATAAAGCCCCATTTTCTCCATGGTCTCTGGCAGTAAACACCAACTGGCCCTCCTCTGTGTCCTGCGATTGCATTTTGGGTCCATACCCAGACCAGTTAAAGTGAGCATTCTTGGGATCTGCAGGCAGGGACCTGGGGGAAGACAGTTTCGTCTCATTTATGCCATCTACTCAGGAAGTTGTCCCTTGGGGTCTTGTTGAAAAATAACACAACACGTAAATGCCTCCTTTCGCCAGGACCATCTACCTCTATAATCTATGTCAGGCTGAATTTGGCTGGAGAATGGGTGAGACTTAGAACTTTTCCATGGGGTGCACGGGTGGTTCAGTGGTAAAATGCTCACCTCACATGCAGGAGACCCGGATTCGATTCCCAGACCATGCACCCACCAAAAACAGACAAACAAACAAAAAACCTTTTTCATGGCAACAGATCATATACCCACAGAAAAGTGTCTCAAACAGATTTATATTTAATGAATTATAAAGTCAATGCATACGTAATCACCTCAGGTCAAGGAATAGAACATTGCCAGCACCCCAGAAGCTCTCTGCATTGCCTCTTTCCAACCACCTCTTTCCTCTCAAGGTAACCCTGTTCTGATTTTTTTGGTGATCTCTTTGTGTGGATGTGTATTCATAGTTTTATCCACTAAAGACTGTAGTTTTGAAGCTGCTTTTGAGGTGCTTTACCCCCTTACGTTTAATAAGGAAAGACTCCATAATAAAAGCCAAGGTACTGCACAGAAGGAGTCTGGACAATGCTGGGTTGAATCTCTGCTTTGCTGTTTACTAGCTTTACAGATTTGGGCAGGTCATGTATGCTCTCAAAAATTCAGTTTCCTCGCATATGAAGTGAAGATAACAAACCCTACTTCACAAGGCAATGGTGCCAGAAATAAAACAGCATATAGTGCAAGGACCCAGCATGTGGCTAGATGCTTGGTGTGTGCTCTGGACCCCTTGGTATTTGAGGAGAATGATGAGACATTGAAGTCTGCATTGGCTGTTCCCTGCCCATACCACAGCTTCCCTGCCTTGCCCTCTGCAGAGTCCGGTGTGATCATTCACTCATTCTCTCACTCAGTGCATGGGCTGGGTGTGTGGAGGTACACGGTGCCTAGCTTATAGCTGTGGAAATACATGTAGATTGAAGGAATGAATAGATGAATGAGTCATTTAAACTTGTCGCTCCTCTCAGGGCTTGTCATCTGGTAGAACAGCAAAGATACCCAAAACTGATAAGTGTCATGAGGTGGCATTATGGGACATTGGTTAACCCTGTCAGCCCGACTCTTCTGCTTCACTGGAAATGGGGACAATTTATTTAACAGTCTCTGCTTCAGTTTGTCCATCTGTAAACTGGGGCTAATAACAGTACTGCTCTCAGAGACTTGTGAGGAATAAATGAGGAAAAGTAAAGTGCTTAGAGCAGGGCCTGGCACACTGCAAGCCTGAGTTAAATTATTGTTATTGTGATGTTATGAAGGAGTTAATGATAAAATTCTAGGGGAATTAGGGGGAAGGTGAAGTTGGAGAGACTACATTTCTGGGGGGACATTTTTTATAAGGTTTTTCAGGGAAGATTTGTGCTGAGCCTTGAGGCTAGGTAGGATTCAGATTCCCCTTCTCTCCCATCTCAGGGCATTCCTTCACCTGCTTTGCTCTTTTCCCACCTTCCTCACCTGGCTAAGTCCTACTCATCCCTCAGGTCTCATCTGTAATGGCATTTTCTCCTAGAAGACTTCCCATGATCTGCCTGACCAGATTCAAACACCTGACCATAACCTCAAACCTATATGTGGCCTTCTGAACACAGATGGTAATTTGAATTACAGATTTATTTATGTAATTATTTGTTTAATTTTCCACTACCCCTCTAGACTGTCAGACTCTTGGGGGAAGTGTTTGTGGCTTTTTCCCCCCCTCCTTTATTCCCAGTGCCTAGAAACACAGTGCTGAGCATGTAGTAGAGGCCGATAAATATGTGCCAAATGATTTCATTTATATGTATATAGAAGTGGGGGAAGCATTTTAGAAAGAGAGACAAATATAGACAGAATTATTATTATTAGTTTTTCTTTCCTTTTTTTAAAATACAGTTTTATTGAGATACCCTCACACACCATACAGACCATCTGAAGTATATAATCACTGGGTCACAGTATCATCATGTAGTTGTGCATATATCCCCATGATCAATTTTGGAACATTTCCATTACTCCAAAAAGGAAATAGAAATAAAAAAAACCCGAATCCTCCCAGACCCCTTATCCCTACCCACCCCCACCCATTGACTGATAGTATTGGTGCGGTACATTTGTTAACTGTTAATGAAAGAATATTAAAATATTACTGTTAACCATTGTGCTGGTTTGAAAGGAAGTATGCCTAGAAAAGCCATGTTTTAATAAAAATCCCATTTCATAAAGGTAGAATAATCCCTATTCAATACTGTATGTTTGAAACTGTAATCAGATCATCTCCCTGGATGATGTGATTTAGTTAAGAGTGGTTGTTAAGCTGGAATAGGTGATGACATGTCTCCACCCATTTGGGTGGGTCTTGATTGGTTTATTGGAGTCCTATAAAAGAAGAAACATTTTGGAGAATGAAGATTCGGAGAGAACAGGGAATGCTGCAGCACCACGAAGCAGAGAGTCCACAGCCAGTGACCTTTGGAGATGAAGAAGGAAAACGTCTCCCGGGAGCTTCATGAAATGGAAGCCAGGAGAGAAAACTAACAGATGATGCCGTGTTCACCATGTGTCCTTCCAGCTGAGGGACATGCCCTCACTGTGTTCGCCATGTGCCTTTGCACTTGAGAGAGAGACCCTGAACTTCATCAACCTTCTTGAACCAAGGTATCTTTCCCTGGATGCCTTTGATTGGACATTTCTATAGACTTGTTTTAATTGGGACATTATCTCAGCCTTAGAACTGTAAACTAGCAACTTATTAAATTCCCCTTTTTAAGAGCCATTCTGTTTCCAGTATATTGCATTCTGGCAGCTAGCAAACTAGAACAACCATAGAATATAATTTGCAATAGATACATTTTTCCCCGCATATCCATCTATTATTTTTTTTAACATTTGTTCACCCATTATTTATTTATTTTTAATTCATATGTTTTACTCATCTGTCCATACCATAGACAAAAGAAGCGTCAGACACAAGGTTTTCACAATCACACAGTCACATTGCAAAACTATATCATTACACAATCATCTTCAAGAAACATGGCTACTGGAACACAGCTCTGCAGTTTCAGGCACTTCCCTCTAGCCTCTCCCATATACCATAAACTAAAAAGGGGATATCTATATAATGCATAAGAATGACCTCCAGGATAACCTCTCGACTCTGTCTGAAATCTCTTAGCCACTGACAGTTTATTTTGTCTCATTTTTCTCTTCTCCCTTTTGGTCAAGAAAGTTTTCTCAATCCCTTGATGCTGAGTTCCAGCTCACTCTTGGATTTCTGTCCCATGTTGCCAGGGAGGTTTACACCCCTGGGAGTCATGTCCCATGTAGAAACGGGGAGGGCAGTGAGTTTGTTTGCCGTGTTGGCTGAGAAAGAGATAGGCCACATCTGAGCAACAAAAGAGGTTTTCTGGGGGTAACTTTTAGGCTTAATTTTAAGTAGGCTTAGCCTATCCTTTGTGGGGATAAGTTTCATATTTATAAACCCCAAGATTGAGGGCTTGGCCTGTGGATTTGGTTGTTTCCACTGCTTGCAAGAATATCAGGAATTCTCCAAATGGAGAGGTTGAATTTTCCCCTTTCTCACCATTCCCCAAAGGGAATAAACAGAATTATTGATATGACTTATTTAATCTGAAATTCATCCAAGTAATGTATCAAAAGAATTCTCCCTTTTTGATAATGTTCAGCTACAATCTTATGAAGACTCTACCACTACTGCTATTAACTAATCAAAAAGAAAGGATCAGTGGGGATTTCAGAGGGGGCAGAGGAAGTCTGGTAGACCAGGTTTAGCCATCTTGGGGGAGGCAAGGGCTTTGGGACCTTTGGATTTTCCCTGGGGACTGCGCAGGTAAAGGGCCACATGGTGGTGGTCTGGGAATGGAGAAGGGAGAGGTGCACTGGGGAAGCAGAATCCCAGGGGCTGTAGGGACAGGGACTGCGAGTCAGAGGCTCTGCTTTAAATTAACCTGGCCTTGATGGTGTCCCCAGGGGCTTGTGGTTCTTGTGAAGATTAAATAGGATAACACATGCCTGGGTGCATGGTAACCACCTAATAATTTCTAGCTGTTATGGGTTGAAACCCACCGAAAGACTCATTCAAGTCTAATTCCTGGTGGTCCTATATATGTGACCTTATTTGGAAATAGAGTCTTTGAAAATGTGATGAGTTAGGATGAGGCCAAACTGGATTAGGATGGACCCTAATCCAATAGGACTAGTGTCCTTCTTAAAGAGGAGAACATGTGGACACAGAGACAGGGAAGAAGACCTGGAGATGGAAGAGGCAGAGAATGGAGTGATGCGTCTACAAGTCAAGGAGCCCCAAGATTTACCGGCAAACACGAGAACTCGACAGAGTGAAGGAAAGGTCTTCCTCTGAGGTTTCAGAGGGAGTGTGGTCCTGCTGACGCCTTCATTTTGGGCTTCTAGCTTCCAGAATGGTGAGAAAATACATTTCTGTTTTTGAAGCTACCTACTGTGTGTGTGGTACTTTATTAGCGGAAGCCGTAAGACACAGTCCATGATAACAAAGGTCCAGATTCCTCTATATCCCCCCCACCCCATTTTCATGTTTTGAAAATTAGAACGTGCCTCATAATTGATATATACTTTCATTATGGTGTTTCCTTTTTGTTTGGTAAAGCTATCATTAAACTGAAAGTAAGTCGTACAAACAATGGTATCAAAGAGTTGAGTAAATATATTATTCTTCCTTTATTTTTTGTCAGAGAAATGTTTTCTATAGGACAGAGTCTTAATTTGAGAAGAAAAAAAAATGCTTAAAAGTTGTCACCAAAAAACATAATGAATATTTTAAGGCACATATAAAAGGAGACAATCTTGGGGGACCTTTTCCCGAAACCAGTAGATTGTGAGACACTGTAGCTTCCGTGTCATTCCTAGTCCGCACTTGGGCAATGCTTTTTTTAGAACCCTGAGAAATTTACTTAACTAGTACAGGACCCTAGAAGCTATAATTCTATTTATAAAGCACTTCACCTCAAGGAGTTCAGAATCCTTAGCAGACAGCTCCTAATAAACTCTTACAAAATACATATGCAGTGGGCCAAGAGTGCAAGAGAGCAGGGATGTAGGAAGAGTCATTTTTATTTCTATTTTATTTTTATTCTATTTCATTCTATTTATTTCTATTTTTATTTCCCATTACATTTTAGTAACTTTTCAACCACCAGCAAAGCAAGGACAAGGCTGGGAACAAAATCTAGGTTTCCTAAAACCAAAGGTAATTGTCTGTTTACTGTATAAATTACCATTTTTTTTTTTTGGATCCCCCCCCACGCCACCCCCCCCCCACACCACTTCCCCACTTCTATCCTATTTGTTTGGATAAAGTTTTCAATTTCTGCTAAAAAAAATTATGATTTGTTCAGTAGTTGGGGGAGCTGCAAATATTACTAGCCATCTGTTAATCCGATGAGTTAGCTAAATATTAGAGAGTAAAATAAACATCAGGCCTATTTCATAGAACCAAAAATTGGATGCTGAATATGTGTATTCTTAGATATAATGTTCCTGGCCAGTATTTCCAAAGCGTCTATGCGAACCAATTTTAATAAATACAGGAAAATATAGTTAGATGGCAATTTTAGGGAATTGGTGTGTGTTGGGTCATTTAAACAGTGAGCATTTTTTTGACATACTTAAAAACAATAGGTGTCATTTTTCACTATCAAATTGACAAAGATTACTGTTACACAATGTTGCTCAAAAGAAGAGTCGGCCTTATCTCCATGTAGAAGCTGTGGGCACAGAAATGGTTACAGCTTTCTAGAAGGTAATTTGTCAATGTGCATAAAATCGCAAATGTGAAAACTCTTTGACTCAGTAATACCATTTCTAGGAGTCTCTCCTAAATAGCTAATCATGAATGTGCTCCAAATTGTAGGTAAGGATGTTCATCATGGCATTGTTTATTAGAAAAACAATTGGAAACAGCTTATGCGTCCAACTATAATGTCTTGATTCAAAAAGCTATGGTACAATCATATAAAGGAATTCTACCTTGTCTTTACAATGATGATCTTATAACATACTATACTATATTTGTTGACATATAAGATGATGTTATCTAATTTTTAGTGGAAATAGCAGGTTATAAAACGGTGCACAAATTGATTATGAAGATGTGTGTGGATATACATAATATGTGTACACACATACATACAGAAAAATGTCTGTAAGGGTATAAACAAAATGCAAATATCTGTTATATCTGGGTAGTGGGTGATTTATAATTTCACTTTTACCTTACCTGAGGTTTCTAATTTTTCTGCATTGAACACATATCACTAGTTAATGTAACTATTTTAATTAAAGATATTTTAAAATGTGTGACCTATGTGCAGTGATGTTTGGGTGAGGACAGGCAGTAGTCAGAGTGCATTTCCCTCCCCAGTAAGGAGATGCCCACCAGTGGGAGACAGTCAGCACATAAAGCCAGAGATTGAGAAGAGTTCTACAGCATCACGTGATTCCCCTGGGCTTTTAATAAGCCAAAAAGGCCAAGTAACATGCACTGGTATGTGAGAGCAGAGAGGTAAATGGTCTCTTCCTTCTGTACTTTTCTTTCTCTCTATATCCAAGAAATAAAATGCTTTATTTCCAAGAAAGCTTTTCAGATCTTTAAAAAAGTTTCATCTCACATATCACCTTCTGTTTCTTTTGCTTGTCCTTTTCTCTCCTCATTAACCAGAGTGTGTGACCTTTCTGAAAGATTCATTCTGTTCCTTTTTTGGAGGAAGACATGGCCATCAATCTGGAAATGTAGTCAGCCCTCGTGCCTTGTCAGTTAGTTCTTTTTGCCATCATGTCGTCAAATTGATGACATTTTATTTCATTGTCCCACTAATATCCTCTGGTTTTCCCCCTTCCTTCCCACGGTCTTTCCTTCCCTTCCTGCCTTCCTCTCATCCTCTCAACAGAAGCACAAATATCCCACTTTTTGCAAACCCAGCAATCCTGTATCTCAAGGAAGCTTGGCTAGGGCCTAAGCAACAATCTTCCTTCAGTGTTTCATTATCTAAATTTGTGGTATTCTACCATTTGGGCCTTACATTCCCTGTGAAAGTGGTAAATTGGCATTCCCCAAGGTATAGAGACTAGGGTAGCCCTTCAAAGTCCAGGAAGCATGGGCTCCCGAGAGCGAATGAGGCCTGGTGGTCCCTCACTTGCAGGGTCCCCCCCTCTCCCCACCCCACTCCCAGCCCCACTTGTCAGAGAAGCTCAGTGTGTGCTCTCCATTTGTGCCAGTCAATGAAAACACTCCCTGAGCACTTCTAGTACACCAATCACTGTGCTGGCCATACTTCTTGAGGTAGGTATCATCACTTCCTATAATGGATGCTGTTGGTATCCCACCCAGACTCCCTCTCCTGCCATGCACCCATCCCCCAGCTGCTGAGATTCCACCAGCAGCCCAGACTCATCCTTCCTACAGCTGGGCCTTGGCCAGTGGGAGCTGCCTCCCAACCCCTCAGGCAGTGATTACCAAGAGCCAGTTCCCTTATCTCAGGATGGCATTTATGTGTTAGAGTTTCCTTTCCTGCCTTTTTCCCTGCCACTACCCTTCTCCCCCAGTACATTGCTTGAATAAGAACTCCCATCTCAAGTTCTGCTTCTAAGACCTCTCATTTTACAAACGAAGACATTTGTGCTCAGAGTGGTTAAGGCATTTTCCCAAATCACACAGCAGGGTATGAATACAGGTCCAGTTCTGTCTGACTCTATGCCCAATTACTGTACAATAATCCCTCTTGATGTAATTTGAATCATGTTTTCCCTTTCCCAGGGGAGCATGGAATTCTAGCTGACCAGGTGGGTGCTCAGCCAGGTCCAAACCCCAGGGTGTAATTCTTGGAGAGGTGACCCCCACAAAAGGGAGGAATCAGACTGTGTGAGCAGTGGTTCCTGACTGAGAGCGGTGCTATCCTCTGCCCCACATATTTTTTCCCATATTTCAGTTGTCATAATGACTCTGGGACAGTGCTCGCATTTAATGAGCATGGGCTGTTTAAAAGTCCTGCAACACATGGGGCAGTTTTGCTCAACAAAGAACTGTTCAGTACCACATGCTAGCAGTGCCCCTGTTGGGACACACTGCAGAATGTCCAGGGTCAAAAAGTAGGTGAGCCAAATGCAGTCATCAAGTTCAAAGAGCAAGGGATTGACCACAAAGAGAAGATGAAGCCAAAGAAGGGTGGAAGCCAGATAGCTCGTGGATGGTGCCAGCCAGGCCAGAGCCACGGGGGCGGATGTGGCTGGTGTACCCACAGTCTGCAAGCTTAGTGTCCACACTGGGCCACAGTGAGTCCATCACTTTAAAGGTTCAAGATTAGAGGAAGTTATTTTATGAGAACCCAGAGAAAGAGAGAGAGACCATGTGACATTAGAGGTCACTGTTCATTTATTTATTAAAACAAAAAATATTGAGTACTGTATTTGCAGGTGCTATAAAGAGCAGTAGGAAGAAAAATATACCAGACAATTTGGAATCCAGTCAATGCAAAGAGGTAGGGTGCAGCCATGGTTTGCCAAACTATCATTTTGAGCCATTGTTTGTACTCCATCCTAATAGGGGGAATTCTTCACCTTGTAAGGCTTGCTTGGCCAGAGGCGACAGTCCACCTTAGAAGTAGGAAATGCTCCATGCTCACTTTCCCACCCTCCCTTGCAAGCAGGCCTGTATCCCTCGCCTGGATTTTTAACTGGAAGTAGTTGTCCGAGAACAGACGGAGAGGGGCAGAGTGTTTCCTGGGTGACGGTCAGGCAGCCCAGCTGGGTTCTTGAGGGTGGTGGAGGTGAAGGGGGGCGGCCTGCCGCAGCCTGTGCTAGGGTTGCCGGTGCCCCGGCAGCGATGGTGGGTGGTGACCCCATTGGACGCATGCAGGGTTCTCTTTGGGGCCTTGTTTCAGGCCACACACCTCAGGAGGCTGGACTCTGGAATTCCTCGGGATAAATGCCTTCATGCTTACGTCAGCCACGCTTGGTTTTGTTTGTTTGTTTAGGTGGGTGGATGCAAGCACCTACCATTCACTAATTTTGGGGAAAACAAGGATAAATGAGACAAAGTTGCTGTTTTGCTCACAGTCAGGAAGACCAGCAGGGACCCAGGTCAGACCTGGGGAGGGTGCTGCAGGGCAGGCCTAACCTAGGGGCCCGGAAGCTCTGAAGAGGAACTGGCAAGAGAGAGGCAGTGCTGGGCCCAATAAAGGGAAGCCAAGGGCCGGGGGCTAGGGTGAGACCCACGGCAATCCTGCGGACATTGAAAAGGAAATAAATAATGATGGGCATTTTGTTTGACAGTGGACCAGAAATGGGTCACAGGACCTGCCTGCATACAGCTTGATCTCAGAAAGTAAGTGCTTGCAGCAGGGAATATGGTGGGACAGAGGTTGTGCAATGCTGCTTTCACTGCCAGCCTTCAGGGAAGCGCCCTCAGGGGGCTCGGATTTGCCCCCTGCCTTGCTGGCAAGACAGAAGAGAAAGGTCTGCTCAGAGCAGAGGTGAATTTCTGTCCCAGTTTGTCCATGGTCCTAAACCTCCCAAAGATGGTCCTATTTCTTCCACTCTCATAAGTTTAAAAGCCTATGGTTTACAGACTATGACCCAGTCTGCTGTGGTTTGGGCCATTTTGTATCAATTAAATAGAATTTTATTTGGGGCTCAGGGAGGGGGTGGGGCATGAGTTCCATACACTAACTCCCTTTTGTTACATAAATACAATTTATCAAGCTTCTTTTCCACATCCGCTCCTTTCATGTATTATCATTAATCTCCAAAACAACTCTTCAAGCAGATATCAGGAGCTTAGTTTTACAGGTGAGGCCTAATGACTTGGCCAAGATGACAGAGCTGGTTGGTGACAAAATAGTTTGAACCCAAGTTGGCCTGGCTCCAATCCCACAACTTTCCATGCTGCCTCCTGCCACCACACTGCCTCCTGACCAGATATCCCAAGTCAAAGAACCAAGTGCATGGCCCCATGGATAATATTTCCATTGATTCACCTTAAGTTCATAACTCATTCCTGGCAGGTTGCGGGGCCTGAGACATGTACTGGGAGTTGTCCAGCAGTGATTAAGCTTAGTTCCAGAATCAGGAAAAATCTTTCAAGTGCATAAGTCTTTCTGACATTTGTTATTATTCAGTGATTGGAACACTGGCCCGGAAGACCTCTTCAAGGCCTGATTTTTCTGAGTACCTGCTGGAGTGCAGGTGTTCTGTCTGGCTAGCTCGGCTGGTAGGAGAATGCTGAATGATGTTCTGAAGTCAAGCCATGGGAGTGGGGCTGTGAGCTTGGGTCTGCAAACCCTCCCTGCTGGTCCCAGCCGGGCTGTAGCAAGTCAGTGTGAGTAGACTATTAGTATCAATGATGGGAATAATTAACATTTATTGAGTACCTACTATGTGCTAGTGTTGGGTAAGTTTTTAGATGCACCACTTTTAGTCCTAGCCACAAGACTAAGAGGTTGGCATTGATAGTCTCACTTTTTAAATGAAGAAACTCTGGGAGATTAGGCAAAACACTCAGCATCACACAGTTAACAGGTGAACTCTCTATAATTCAAACCCAGACCTTTCTGACACCAAACTCCAAATCTAAGAGGTCATGTGATATTAACCATAGATGAGATGCTCCAGCTGCTCTTGTTACCTGTGGGTTATCGTGCATTCATTCAGCAGTTATTTATTGATGTCTACTTTATAATGAGCGATGTGTTCTTGAACAAAAGACACATGACCTCTGCTCTCATAGTGGAAGAGGGAAAAAAAATCAAATAATTACATAAATAAACATATAATGACAAACATAATACATGCTATGTGCTATGATGAAAAGGTACAGAAAGTTGGGAGAAACTTTCACCAGGTCAGGGAAGAATTTTCCTAGAGGCATTTGAGTAAATACCGAAGATTGAGTAGAGTTAACTTGGAGGAAGGAGAGGGGATAGGAGAAGAAAATTACGGACAGAATAAGGAGCATGTGCAAAGGCCCTGAGGCAAGAGAAACAAGGAGTGGACTTTTAGTGTGTTGTAATCCTGAGCTTCTGGCCTGTGGGATAAATCTGGTTTACAGGTATTTCTTGGCTCACAGACTCTTCTGTAAGAATTTGAGTCCCAAGGCGGAAATGATACATAAATATTCTTGCTGTGAGCTCTTCTTGAAGAAAATCATGAGATCTGGCTACTCTTGGGCTTCAGGGCTTACTGGCAACAATGCCAAGTGCTGAGTATCTGGCCAGCTTAGGTGGGGCATACATGTTCTGAGTCTTCCCATTCCTTGTTGTCTTCCTAACACTGAAGTGAGGTTTTAGTTACCATTTATTGTTGTCTGCCTTATTGTTGTTTTTTTACAGTAGAGAATTATTTCTCTGTATCCATTTCTCGCTCAAATATGAAAGATAGACCAAGAGGCCTTGTGCTTTTTTTCACACTCAATGTGCTCAGTGTTGCTTGGCCCGTGGGGGAATTTAAATCTCTCCCACCCTTACATTGGCAGACATGGAATAAAGGCCAACAGGGTGCTCCACTATTTAACGCTCTAAAATATGCTGATTTTTTTCTCAGCCGCAAATGCTTAATGAGAATGGGATGTGCTTTATTGATCAGGAAACTCACTGCAGTGGTGGGTACCAAGACCTGAATATCTGATTGAATTTTGGTCAAAGATACAAAGTTCTGGTTCTAGTCATCTGAATGTAGAACGGCACCTGTGTTTAACTGCTACTCAATTTATTAAACACTTAAATTATATTAAGGAAAATAGATCATAAGATAGCTTCTACCCCAGAAACATGTGTTACTCATTCCTTCCTTCATCAGATAAATTAATCTTGCCATCTCCAAACCACTGTTCCTTATATTTTAGCAAGAACAGCAAAAATGAATCTTGAACTTCTCCTAAACATTTATAAACATGTCAAGTAGCACAGACGTCTCTGGTGTCGAGGAAGAGCCCTGGACTTTGACTCAAAAAACCACTTTGTTCTACACAGTTAATATGTTTCCGAAAGACAGCATTTAAATCACATCACGTGCGCAGAGCACTAGAGGGACTCACTGGGGAAACCTGTAGTGAATCATGGTTTTTAAAGTAAAGAATTTGAAGGCCATATAAACCGTCACTCATTATCTCATCCTTTCTGCAAGAACAGAGTGAAACATCAGCTTTTAATAAAGTATTACTGCACCAGGTACGTGATGCCTAAAATAAGTCAGTTTCCATAACTATAGCTAAAATTAGTTGATTTTTATTTGCCTTTGCCTTTTATATCCTAGTGGTCAATGGTTTTCGCCTTGCTTTGTTTTCTTCTCTCTTTTTGTTGTCAGCGTAAGTAAACCTGTTACAAATCACATCTCCAGCTCGTGATTCAACCAGCAGAGGGAACTGTTTGAGCACTTACGTGGATTTATCTTTGTCTTTCCTATCAGGAGAGAACAATGTCTGAATGATAGCCAGCGATGGTATTTGATAGGCAATATGCTGGCAAGATAGCATACATGCATGATCATGTTTCAGCATCATTTTGCTGGAAATTCTTTTGTGCTTTTCTGCTCACGGAGAATATTCCTTGCAAAATGCACCAGCAATTCCTGGTGATAGATCCCTGTTTACAGGAGGGATGAAGGCTGTAGTAGTGGTATAAGGGAGTCTGCCCCTAAATTTATCAAGTCCTCATATCCCTTTTAGGTGTAGGGTTCTGAACAAGATATCAGCCCCTACACGTACTCAGTTTGCTGGTAAATGATCATGAATAATTCTTGCAGTAGCAAATGGCATTCATAAAATAATCAGGCATTCCCTGCACATGGTAGCTCAGCCAGCACAGATGTTTCCAATGGAGGGGATATTTGAAGACACTTTACTTCTTCTTGGGTTTGGAGCACTTGGAAATTAGTTTGCAGCTGTTCATCAAAAATAAAGTGAGCATTGCCCCATTCTGAGATCATGTTCAGAATTGAGTATATTGCGAAAGAATGCTTTGTCACTTATTTTCTACACAAATTTGATCAATTTGTGTATAGCAATGGATTGTACATTTCTTAGTGAAATTTGTATACTTGGATTTTTATATTAATCATTTAAAAAATTTATGAGTAAAAACTGCACATGATAATTTAAAAAAGCAGAAGCACCTATGCTGACAAGCAAGTTTCCTGTTCTTCCTTTTTATTCTCAGTCTCTCTCCACAAATGTAGGTTTTAACTTTATAGCTTTTTGTTTTGTTAGTTACCTCTCCATCTCTAACTAATGTGCTTATGCTTATATGCTAATTGTTGGCTAATTTTTGAATTATTAGCTTTAGATATTGTATATTCTCTTCCTATACTAATAGATGAAAATGTAACTCAATTAAGCCACTCAATACCTCCCTTTAGTCATATCCTATTTTAGCTCCTATATTGGATAGCTTTGAATTTTTAGGTAAATATTTCTTTAACAACAGACAATTCATTTTGAGTCTCTTCAGTTCTTCTCTCCCACATCTGGACCTCTATAATGTACAGATTTATCTTCTGTTCACTGATCATAATTCTACCCTTTTTTTTCTATTAGATTGATTCTAAATTTTTAAATCAATAACTAATGTTTACATTGGGACTCAATATTGTTTATTACAGTGGTGAGTGTTATATTATTATATACTTCCTGTACAGCTTTTATTTTCTGGAGTTGCTAATTGTCTTTTGTTCTTATACGATTTGTCTTTATTGTGACCTCATTTTTGTTTTCCACTTTATCCATTCAGTCAGAAATTATGTAAAAAAAAATTCCAAGGACATCCTTCTCTGAAGCCATCCATCCTGCTATTCCTGTCTGGACTTGTTCTCTCAGCTTGCTGCATAGCTTCGTTGGGTTGAGTTCCTCATTTCTGGAATGCAGTCCTTTTCTTTTCTTTGTTTACTTTTTTGTGCTGCAGTATATGCTCAACAAAATTCCTAAGAAATTATATATAGGATGCAACTTTTCTGATTCTTTTAATATATAAAACACAAGCAAGTGTGATGCATGCTCACATTTGAATAATAATTTAATTAGGTATAGAAAATATAATTAAAAATTATTTTTCCTCAGAATTTTAAAGGAAATTCTGTACCTTTTTCTTGAGCATCCAGTATTGCCAAAGTTTAATGCTAGCCTGATTCCCGATCTTTTGTACATCTGCTTTTTCTTTCTGCTTTTTTTCTTTTGACAGAGAGCCTAAATGGCGGTCTTTTTTCAGCCATTGGTGGGTTCCTACAATCTGACGACTCAAGTTTTTAAACTATCCAAAATTCCTTTGTAACACTTAAATAAACAATTTTCTCCCTTCCATTTTTGCTATTCATTTTCTGTATTTCTTATTAATCATCTATTAGTCTTCCTGGGTTGATCCTTTTGTTTATTATCTTTTCATTCCATCTCTTGGAGATTTTCTTAATTTTACATTCCAAAATTTCCATTTCTTTTCTTTTTTTAATCATATTTTTAATGCAAAGCACCTCCTTAATAGCAGTTCATTCTTTTTTCAAAGCATTCTGTTCTTGTCCAGTAGATATGATATACTCTTGAAACTCTGTAAGGATATTAGCATTTCTTTTAAAACTTCTGTCTTTCTATTAATTTTTTATTTTGGAAATAGTTTTTCCTGTTTATTTATCTTGGTCTGAGTCTCTTATATTAGAGACTTCTTAAAATGTATAGAAATTTTTGGTTTTCCATTCATATTTTAGAGTGAGGTAATAAAAACATGACTGGGTTGTGGTTTACATAGTGGTAACATTAGCTGTTCCATAGAGTTTTTTTTTTTTTATTGATTTCACCTGTTTTCATGCTTATGTCTCACTCCCATCCCTATGGTATCTGAATTTGCAGAAATCTGAGCATCTGAAGGTTCTTCTAGGCAGCTGTTCTCCATTCCTTTCACTATTTTCTTTTATTTTACTCTTAACATCTTTCTGTGCCTTTCATATCTTAGCATATCTCCATTCGCTTTTTATCTTCCAACCTTTGTTGATATCTTTTATCAGCTGATGGCCACTTATTATTCTTATTATACCTTATGGGTTTATATTTATTTATATTGCTTTACTGACATTCTAAAGGGCTTTTGGAGAGAAGACAATACATGTGGGCAGCTTACCATCTTTATTAGAAGTCTGCATTAATTTATAAAATTAGAGAAGTTGTAGGTTTACAGAAAAATCATGCAGAAAATGCAGAGCTTCCATTTACCTCCCTCACAATGCAATCTTCCTATTAAACATTTTACATTGGGGGGGGCGCCTTTGAACAATTGATGGAACAATATCAAAATGATGCTATTAGCCATAGTCTGCAATTTATATTAGGTTTCACTGTTTGTGTTGTACAGGCCCATGGGTTTTAAAAACTTTATTCTAGTAACATGAACAACCTATAATTTCCCCCCTTTTAAGTGTTTTTAAATATATAATTCAGTGGTGTAAATTCCATTCACAATGTTGTGCTACCATCACCACCATCCATTACCAAACTTTTCCATCTGCCCAAACAGAACTCTTTACCAGTTAAGCATTAACTCTCAATTCTTACCCATTAGCAATCTGTATTCTAGTTTCTGATTATAGAAATTTACTTACTTTAATTATATCATATCAGTGATATTATACAATATTTGTCCTTTTGTGTCTGGTTTATTTCACTCAGTATAATGGCTTCACATTTTATACATGATGTCCCTTGTACCAGAATATCTTTCTTTTTTGTGGCTGGATAATATTCTGTTTTATGGATATACAACATTTTTCTTTTTTATCTGTCCATCTTAGACACTTGGGTTGCTTCCATATTTTGGCAACTGTGAATAATGCTGTTATGAACATTAGTGTGCAAATATCTGAGTTCCTGCTTTCAATTTTTTGGGGTATATACTTAGAAGTGGGATTGCCACATCATATCTTACTTTTGCATCTAACTTTCTGAGGAACCACTAAACTATTTTCCACGGTGACTGCACCATTTTACATTCTTATTTTTCCAAATCCTCTCCAACACTTTCTTATTTTCTATTTTTTTTTTATAGAAGTCATTCTAGTGGGTGTAAAATGGTATTTCATTGTGGTCTTGATTTGTAATTACTTGATGGCTAATTATGTTGAGCATCTTCCCATGTGCTTTTTGGCCATTTGTATTTGTTCTTTGGAGAATTGTCTGTTCAAGCCCCTTGCTGATTTTTAAATAGGGATGTTTGACTTTTTGTTGTTCAGTTGTAGGCTCTCTTCTTGTATTCTGTATATCAGAGCCTTGTCAGGTGTGTCGTTTCCAAATATTTTCTACCATTTTGTAGGATGTCTTATTACTTTTATGATGAAGTTCTTTGATGCATAAAATTATTTTGAAAAGTCCAATTTATCTATATTTTTTATTTTGCTTCTCATACTTTTGTGGTAAACCTGAGAAATCACTGGCTAATTGAATACAAAGTCCTGAAGAAGATTCTGTACATTTTCTTATAGGGGTTTTATACTTTTAGTTATTATGTATAGATTTTTAAATCTATTTTGAGTTAACATTTGTATATGGTATGCAGTAAGGGTTCCACCTCCCTTCATTTGAATGTGGATCTTCCATTTTCCTAGCACCATTTATTGAAGAAACTATTCTTTCCCCATTGAGTGAACTTGGCACCCTTGTTAAAAATCATCTGGCCATCCAGGTGAGGGTTTATTTCTGACCTTGCAGTTCAATTCTACTATTTGATATATCTGTGCTTCTGGCAGTACCATGCTATTTTGATTACTGTAGCTTTGTAATAAGTTTTAAGATCATGAAATGTGAGTCTTCCAACTTCATTCTTTTTCAAGATGGTTTTGGCTATTTGGAGCCTCTTACTCTTCCATATGTGTTAGGATTGACTTTCCCAATTATGGAAAGAAGGCTGTTGGAATTTTGATTGGGATTACATTGAATCTGTAAATCAATTTAGGTAGATTAACATCATAACAATATTTAGTCTTCCAATCTATGAACATAGAATGTCCTTCCATTTATGTAGGTCTTCTTTGATTTCTTTCAGCAATATTTTGCAATTTTCTTTGTGCAAGTGCCTTATATCTTGGTTAAATTTATTCCTAGATATTTGATTATTTTAGTTACTATTGTAAATGGATTGATCATTACTAATGTATAGAAACACTACTGATTTTTGCATGTTGAGCCTTTACCTGCTACTTTGCTGAATTAATTTATTAGCTCTAGTAGCTTTGTGGTGTATTTTTCAGGATTTTTTTTATACATGGAATTATGTCATCTATAAATAGGAAAAGTTTTACTGCTTCTTTTCCAATTCTGGTGCCTTTTGTTTCTTAGTATTGCCTAGTTGCTCTGCTAAAACTTCCAGTACAATGTTGAATTCATCCAGGCAATGCTTTCTTCCTGAAGGTGCTGCTGGTGATCCTTGGCTCCTCTGTCACAAGGCAAGGCACATGGCAATGTCTGCTGCTCTCTCCCTTCTCTTCTAGGTTTCATTGATTTCAGCATCTTGCTTCCATGGCTTTCTCCTTCTCTCTCTGTATTTATTCCACTTATAAAGGACTCTGTTAATAAGATTAAGTCCCTTCCTAAATGAGGTGGGTCACACCTTAACTGAAGTAGTCTCATCAAAATGTCCTACTTATAGTGGGTTTACATCCATAGGAGTGGATTAGATTTAAGAACATGTTTTTCTGGGGTACAACAGCTTCAAACCACCACAGTTGGTTATGTCCAGTGTCTGGTCTTCTTCGTGATTTATCTTGTCCCTCTGGATGGGCCATAATTTCTTGTTTTTTTATTTGTCTTGTACTCTTTTGTTGCACACTGCACGTATTTATTTATTTATTTTTTTATGTTAACTCTGGGATTTAGTCTCTGAAGTCTCTTCTTCTTACGTTTGTATGCAGCTAGTGAAGTGACAGACACTGCCTTGATTTCCAGGTGCTAACAAAAACAAATCAGTGCACAAAAAGACACCCTTCACAGTCTTTACAGATTGGCTTTGTGTTGGCTAGTGCTCTCTTTCAGAGGTTAGCCTTCTGCTCAAGATCAGCCTGCGGTGAATGAGAAGGGCAGGGTCCTCTCCATCTTTTCTGAGTCTGCATCTTGTCCTGGGATTACGCTTGCTCTGGATTTACAAACTCCCCCATTTACAGGAATTTGAATGCCCCCTCTACCTCCTTTGAATTAGAACTTCTACCTCCTCTGGGTGTTCCATTGTATAGTTTAAACCAGATAATTATTTGCCCCAGGTCACTTTGACTTAATTGTTTCCCACACTACTTTAGTTGTTTGCAAGTTGCTTCTGTATATGGGGCAAGTTCTGGTAAGGCAAGGTAGAGATGAGTTTCTTCATTCAGTGTTTCTGGATGCCACCTGATAGATTGCACTGACATAGAGGCACCCCAGTAAGGACACACAATAGGAGAATAGGCTCATCCCACCCTGCACCAGGCAGGGGTGAGGGAGGGGCCAGGAAGGGCACCATATACTTCTACTATATATTTTTTTTCATGCGCAGGCTCTGGGAATTGAACCCAGCTCTCAAGCATGGCAGGCAAGAACTCTGCCATGAGCCACCGTTGCACCACCCCACATACTTCTACTATTTTTAAAGCTGACTTTTCTTAATTTGGTACTTTCCCAGTTACTACAACCCTTTATCTGCTTCCTGAAGTTGAGGTAAATGGCACTGCCAGTTTGGCTAGTCATTCAAAGATTCTGTCAGGGAATGGCACCATGAAGCGACTTACACCACGATCTTTTTGACCCGAAGCCTCCCATGTTAATTTTTAAATGTATAGTTGGATGACCTGAAACTTCTAGATGCATATTCATTATTTGTTTATAGTTCATATCATTTATAAAAATGTATTTTCTGTGGACCTATTTTTTAACATTCATTATTTCTCTGATCATTCTTTATATTTGAAGGTATAATGAGAGAAGCAATTGTTCAATTATCTTCCGTATAAATTAATTAAATATTATATTTAATTTTTACAACAACCTTGAGAAATATCTCCATTTTATAGATGTGAAATAGTTGAGACTTGAGTGATGAGTTCAAGATCACAGAGCTGGTAAGTGAGCGCTTGGTCACTTAGATACAAAATTTTTAAACTTTTTCTCCTTGGCCTAACCATGTTTTCTTTAATACCACATGATATAGCCAAATACATGCAACAGTTTAAAGATAACTGTCTACGTATTAAATTCCTATTTCTACAGCGTTTTTTCAATAAGGCTTTAGTTCTCATCTTTGTACTTTATTCAATAAAATTTAAAGTTAGGTCTAAAAATTCGGTTAGGATATAACATTCCTAATGTCTCTTCCCAGTGGGTATTATCAAGTTCCATTGATAAAATAAGTCTTGTTGCATAAGGAAAAAAGTTGTTGTTCCACAAACATTAAGGGCAGGGCTGAGGTACAGACTATTCTAATTGTCTTCAACTATTAAATATCTTATTATATTTTAGGTCAGATAATTTGGCTTGTAACATTCAAAACTGTATTAATTATGGGATTTTATGGAAGGTTATACAGTGTATGTTTGCCAGTTGGGAAAGAAAGATAATTATGCTTGAATGTAGGTCACGTTTAAGAAACTCTCTTAGGCCTAATGGGAACCATGTTTCTGTAAGAATTAAGAGTTAATGATATTCAACAGATTGGCTCTTCTCATCCCGTGACCCAGTTCTTATGGTCAGGGGTGCTTTTTCCTTTTTTTTTTTTTTTTTTGATGAGGATGCTTAGGAAGAGAAACTTGAATTATTTCCCCTGGGAAAAGGAAATAGAGAATAATAGGGAAGTTTGGGCCAATTGTGGCAGCTACTGAATTTGACCTTGCTGGTTGTGGTAGTCAGCCTAGTCAACTTGGCTAGGTGAAGGTGCCTAGTTCTATTGCTGTGGAATGAGCCAATGGCATGTGAACGTCATCTGTTGCTGATTACATCTGTAGTTGGCTAGGATGTGTGCCTACTGCAGTGAATGGTGTTTGACTTAATTGGTTGGTGCTTAAATGAGAGACTCAACGTAGCACAGCCCAAGCAGCTCAGCATACCTCATCTCAGCACTCACAGCTCAGCCTGGGCCTTTGGAGATACAGAAAGGAATCACCCTGGGGAAAGATGTTGGAACCCAAGGGCCTGGAGAGAAGGCCAGCAGAGATCGCCGTGTGCCTTCCCATGTAAGAAAGAACCTCAGCTGAAAGTTAGCTGCCTTTCCTCTGAAGAACTATACGTTAACTAAATAAATCACCTTTTTTTGAAAGTCAATCTGTCTCTGGTGTGTTGCATTCCAGCAGCTAGCAAACTAGGACACTGGTTATAAAAAATGGTGGGTGAAAAATACATTCTAGGGTTTTCATAGCAGATAATTCTTCTAACTCCTTCCGCAAAGTTGTTTTATGCTGATTTTTATCCAGAAAGCATACTTTTTTTCTGCAATGTCTTGTTTTTTTCACCATCCTTGAAAAGTTGTTTGGTATAATCAAACTCTCAGTGTTTTTGTTTGTTTCTGAGGTTTTTGGTTTCAGCACAATCAAATGGCAAATCTAACGGATACCATCCATTTAGAAATAGGAGAGAGTTCATCCCAAAACTGAGTTTGATGTTGGGCTTTGATATAATTTTGTAGCATCTAAGGAATCTTTGTCAGACCATACCTAATTAGCCATTTTACTTGAGGCAATAAGAATGCTCCACTGGAAAATTTCCCAGGCCTTTCCCCACCCCTCCAAACCCTACTCTTCAATACTAAGATAAGGCTGCCACAAAATAACACACTTTATGTTCCAAGAGAAAAATAAAGTTTTCTAATGGTGTAGTTGGATTTCCAGGAATGGCACATGATTTTGTAAGATATGTAGCAAAATATATCTCAGCCTCCTAATATCAAGAGCCAAGCTTTGATTTCACCATTATAACTTAAATGGTTTAACTTGAGTTGGGTTGAGGCAAGATTGCTTTTCAAAAGGAAAAAAAGGAAGAGAGAGAGAGATCTAAATTCTAGTTTATAGTTAACAGGGCTGGGATTTTTTGTTTGTTTAAAAGATAAAGTTAGTTATTGTTTTCATCTGTACTTTTTCTTATTACTAATGAAACATTATAGGTCACTGGTCAGCTGATGAATTATTCTAAGTATGAATTTTATACTGTGTACTTTTCATTATCTCTCTTCCATCTTTAAAGAATTAAGGCACTTTACTCTTGTCCAAAGCTATGAGCTGGGCCCTCACTGGAGGAAAAAAAAAAAACTGGGTTCCCCTAAACATGTGACCAGAGCTGGGGCCCCACCAGCAGGTGAGGGAATCTCAAGGCAGGTGCTGGGCGTGGAGGCCAGGAGGCATAGGCTGTCAAGGAAACAGATTGGACCCTCTCTGCGGGAGTTGCCCCTCCTTCACTTGCACACCTCACATCACCCTGCTTGGACCCGGAAGATGGCTGATTAGCCAAAGATTCCTTTGAGCTTCGAACAAAAGCTTGGGTAAGATTCCTCAGGGAAGGAACAACCTAAGACAGGCACAGTTGCAAAGGGGTCATCAGGGAAAAAACTTGGGGCCAACAGAGGTGGGGCACAGACCCTCAACCCCCAACTATGCAGGGGCCAAACCCCTGCATGCTACCTTGTTTCCCACACCCAGCTCAGATCTGGACATGCCAACACCTGCAACAAGAAAAGGACGAAATATAGGTAGTGCTATGACCCTTTCTTCTAAGTCGGGGTAAGCATCAAAGGGGGGAACATTGCAGGAAGCCCCTGTTTGTTAAAGCCACTGCAGCAGGCAGGCCCCTCTTTACTCGGGCCACTCCCTGTTGAAAAATCTCCCAAGGCTGGTCAATAGTTAGGATAAGAGAAGTCCCTGTGAAGCTCCCTAACCCCCACCCCCACCCCAACCACTCATCTGCTTCTGCAAACCCAGCTTTGCGCCCTTCCCGATTTAAACCAGCCAATCATTTGCCTTGTCTTTTATGCATCATCCTGTCTAAAAAAAACTGATGTTAACTTTTTTTCGAAGCTCAGACATTCAGAGGCTACTTGGCTAAGTCCTATGGCCATAGATGAATAAAAACCTACTTCCTGCAAAAAAAAAACAACAATTAAGGCACTTTAACAAACTGTTTTAAGGAACTAACCATATCATAAAAAGCATATCGTAAAAAGCATGTTTCCAGTGCAGACACCACACTTTGGAAGGATATATGATGCCCTCAGGATAATCAGAAAAATGGAGAGATCTAGGCCCTGCAGTTACTCTCCTGACTGGGTTGTTTTCCCCTTCCCCCCAGCAAGTATTTGGCCTGCAAGGATTGAATGCCTAGCTAGCCAAACAGTTTGTATCGATGCTCCTATTTTGAGTGCTGTTTTACTTTCCCTGTGGATGTTTGTGTGCAAAAAGCATCTTCAGGTTAATTTTATTATGTCTCTTAAAGGAAGGCCCCATATCTTTTCTCTCTATTGGCATCTCTATGAAACTCCCTTGTAGGTTTCTAAACACAGTAAAAGTTTGCAGCAGGCTTTACTATGTGTATCACTTTGCTGCATAGTTAGATTAAAAATAAGATTCTTGGAATCCAGAATTGAGAAGATATAGTTCTTCTTGGTCCTAATGAGGCCCATCTAGCATTTCAACTTCAGAGTTCTTTTTTAATGGAGTGTGAGTGATATGTGAATTCCTTTGGATTTTGAGCTTTATATGAATAAGAAACTCCAAGATCACTTCTTACCAGTGGGTGAGCTACTGGAGCACAGTAATCCAACTACCACTCATCTTTTGGATGTTGTATGTTTAGCGAATCTTTTTGACTGTAGTTCTAACTCTTGCTCAATCTTGGAGGAAAAGATAGAATGTTAAAGCCAAGTGCACATAAAGAAAATATCCAGCTATTCTTGACATCCTCCAGGACGTCTTGTTTCAGAACAAGAACTTGATTTATTTCTTAAGATTTATAAGATGCCCAGAGTGTTCCCCAGTCAGAGGCTGTGGTTAACCCCTCACCAAGATTTTTGTTTTTAATAGCCCAAGATGGTGGGTGAAGCCAGGCACTGCTCACATCAGCTTTAATGCAGTATGAAGAGGAAGTAATGGTTATTTTGTGTTTTAAAGAATGTCTAATGGGTAGGAAATCATTCAGGGTGCAAAGTAACATGTTTGCCCCCAGTGAATTCTGTAAAGACATTCTTAAATATTGGAGAAGAGCAAGACTTAGAATAAAGGCAGGATAGTGTTTAGCAGAGCTTCCTTAAGTTCTTTTTAAAGCACTAGGATAATTTGTTAGGGTGGGTTCATGGCAGAATAAATGCAAGGGTTTCTGAGGCTTTGTAAATTAGGGACTTTTCATTAAATCCAAGAGTTTGAGGTAGCAGAAATGGCGTGGGGTGGATAAAAAGTACCACAGGGTGAAAGTCTAAATCTGAGATAAGTAAATTAAGGATTCTATCTTGCCCTGTTTGTGTAGCAGTCACTGGTTTTGAAGTTATAATTGTGAACACTGTGGGGGAAAATTTTAAACTCCACAGAAAGGTGTCTGTTTTATTACCAAACCTAGCCCTTTATTTCTATGAGGACATGAGTGATTTTAGGATAATTTTTGATTTTTAGAATACCGCATTTGATATTCCCATTATGAGCTTTTGAATATGTTACACTCATAACATAGCTACAATAGTATAGATTTTTGTTTTTAATAGCCAGAGCCATTGTATGCTGTGGCTCTTGGATTTGATCCAAAATGATTCAAAGTTCAACAAAAATCTTTGGAGCCCAGAGCTCTGGAACTGATTGCAACCAAACAGTAGGTCAGCACTGTGAGAAGTGAAAGAAGTCGTTGCCCTGATTGCTGCAAGGGGAAATGAGAGAAGAGACATGCTTATCAACATTTTATTATTAGGGTGGTGAGTGGGTGGAGGGAGAAGCAGCACTTTACTAAGTATCTACTCAATGTCTTGCATGTTAATAGATGCTTTAATACATTATTGCATCTAATCCTTGCTAAATCCTGAAGGATTTATTATCTTTATTATAGATAGGGAAATTGAAGAGAGAGACTGAGGAAACAGCCCAAGGTCACACAACCAGAATGTGGTGAAGAAATTTTATTAGCTCTGGTGATTGATTCTAAAGCCCCAGCTAGTTCTAGTATACCACAGGTAGATATTACCTGGGTAAGTTTTTATTTATGACTGCTGTAGATCTATAACCATTGAGGTCATCCTACCTGTGCAATGACCAGGGGTGATCAGATCACCCTATTTTCTAGGGCTTCAAAAAGTCAAGGTAACAACCTCCAGATGGGTCCATAGACCAGATATGTCCCAAAACCTAGAGGGCCCAGCCTCTCCAGAATATCAACTAGTTCCATCTCCCTACCCCATATCATTGACGGCCCCTTCCAACATGAAAATTTAGAGGTGGCCATAGCCCAAATACCCCTAAAGAGTGGGTAGAAAGATCAAAGGTGATGGTGGAGCTATACAGAGAAGGTAGGGTTTAACAAATGGGTATGATTATTGAATCATATTGATATTTCTTTTAGTGTCCAGTATCTTAGAGCAGCTAGAAGTAAAAACCTAAAATTGTAGAACTATAACCCATACCAACCTCTGAAATCTGTTCTACAACTAATTGTTGCAGTGTGCTTTAAAATTTATTGCTTTTTTATATGTTATTTTTCACAAAAAAGAAAAAAGTTTATTGTGATGATAAAAAAATATTTATTCCTTCTAGCCTCCCGTATTCTGGAGCAGCTAGATGGAAAAATCTGAGAGGATGGTATGGTAGCCCATGACAAACTCTGGGATCTGTCCTGTTACTACTTGTTGAAGAGTGCTTTGAAAACTATTTTCTTTCTTTGCTTTGTATATACTTTATATTATACAATTTTAAAACGTTTTAAAAAATTCAAGGTACAGATTTCAAGGAACCTTGATTTTGAATTAGAATTTGTTCTCCGTTGTTGGGTTGAGTTCCTTCACACATTCAACAAGTATTTGTTGAGCCACAAACTATGTGCCAGGTACTGATCTAGAAAATGGGACTCCAGCAGAAAGCAAGGCAAATGCAGTTCTTGTCTTCATGAGCTTAAGTTCTGGAGCTGGTAAACAAGAGTTAAACACATTCAACACCACGAAGGGCTTAGTTCAGTGAGTAGAACCATAATATAATCCTAACATTACAGAATGCTGCAAGAATAAGATATTCCGGTGAACTGAATATTCTGGTTATTCACATGGACTTAATTAAGAAGCAGATCTGGTCTCACCGCATGGCAAATCTGGGAAATCCCCAGACGAGGAAGTCCATGGTGTCTCACCCCCTGGGTTAGATGTCATAAAGCAGTGCCCCTCATCCTTCTGTAGCATATACCACTCAAACAGGTGCTCCTTAAAAATTATTTTTAGTCTTTTCTTCTAGTGGACTTTGTTTGATTTCATTGGTATTAAAAGTGGAGTAGAGCACTCAACAAGGTTGTCTCATCTCTATTTTGGGGTGAGAGTAATTTTTCAAGAAAGGGAATACCATAATCAAGTTTTTCATCTTTTAAAGATCATAGCATTTTGATTTAGAATGTTCTCAAAGACATAGATAAATTAAAAATGAATGCTTCAAAATGATTATTATAAAGCCATTTATTTAAAAAATACATTAGGCAGTACCGTGCAGTTTTAAAGGTGCATGCATGTATAGAGAAATATTTAGGAAGAGACACAAAATCCTTGGGGAGGAGCCTGGGATTATAGTTGGTTGTTAAATGGGACTTTGTATAATCCATGCTATTAGAATATTCCACTTAGATAATGTTTATAGTGAAAACTAATGCTAATGTGAAAAGAGGTAAATTTAATGGAGACCAACTTGGAGGCTGTTGTTATAGTCTAGAAGAGGGATGATTCTGACCTGAATAGAAGTGGGGGAAGAGATATGGGAGGCAGTTTGGTCTAGTGGTTGAGAACAAGAGCTCTTATTCTAGACTGCGTGAGTTTTTGACTCTTACACTCATTAGCTATGCGCCATTTGGATAAGTTGCTCAACCTTATGTCATGGCTATTCAGCTATAAATGAATATGAAAAGAATAGCACCTACATCATTGGTTGTTATGATAATTGAATGATTTAGTGTATGTAAAGAGTTTAGAACAATGCTTGGCACATAGTGAGACCTATATAGATGTTAGTCATTATTTTAGGGGAGTATACAGGACTAGGTTGTGGGAAATGGGAAGAGTGATGTATAACAGACAATTCTAGTACATTGAGCACCAAAGTGATGTTGAATGACTTAAAGCCTTGTGAATCATCATACTTTCATGACCATCACTTCCCACTGTATGCCCTAAAGTCATAGGGATATAGAACATTATAATGAATCTTTACTAATTCTATGGCAGGTACTACAAGTTGCTCTTTTAATCATGAATTACCATCTGGAACAAGATGGTCACATCACTTAGGCTCTCTGACTCGTTGTCTAATTAGCAAGTTGGTGACCACGCCACTTATCATTAGTGCTTAGGCTGTTTTTTGTAATTAATAAGGTGCCTCTAATATTTACAGATATAAAGTGTTCCTCTTCCACTTCTCCCTGCTTACTCTATGGCATTTTCAGTTGCAGAAACAATCTGCTTCTTTGTATAATTTGTCAAAAACAAGACAAGTTAAAAGAAAAGCTACAACGTCTCAGGATCCGTTTGTGTGAGGACACAAAGATGAATATCCCCCTGTGGAGATAAAAAGACCCTGGTATGGCACAACTCCTTACCTCATTTTAAGGATTCAATGAGGAAAAGTATGCTCTGAGAAAATGTAAAGCACTGTATACATTAGCATTTAGTCTATAGACTTTTTTTTTTTCAAGGGCAGGCACCAGGAATCTAACCCGGGTCTCTAGCATGGCAGGTGAGAATTCTGCCACTGAGCCACTGTCGCAGCACCCAGCCACGGTTGCACCACCCTACTGACTTTTTATCTGTCGTATTTTTCTCCTCTGTATAAAATACTGTGTAGAGAAAATTCACCAAATTAATATTTCTCTTTGGGTTTGTCCACTTGTCCCATCTTTGAGTAGACTGACTGTTGAATAATTCATTGTTTAAAACCTTGGCATTTTGTTCACTTCAATATTGAAGACACTGGCAGGACCATTATTAAACCTTGGGAAAAGAATTTAATTTAGGTGTTATTCTCCCTTCTCTACTCAATGACTCCCTATGCATCTTGTCCATCATATCTCCAAATTAAGTTTTAATGATATTAAGAACTGTTCATCTGTGCCCAGCAAACTACTTAACCCTTTCTGGAGGCCTTAATCTGGCATTTTTTGGCCTTTATTTTGATCATAAATTAACCAATGTCTAGCCTCTTAGATAAATCTGTATAATCTATAACCATAGCCCCAATTTCACTCCTTTCTCTTTGCTGGCCTATATCCCAGAGCATAATGCCTTCCTGCTTTCTACCCCAGGAATAGGAGCAGGTTTATTATTGTTAATCTTCTTCTTCTAATTATCATTTAGAAACAAAGAGATAGGCATTTACATATTTCTGGTATATTCCTAATCTTCAACTTTTCTGATTTACATAGCAGGAAATACTCAATTTGTTATAATTAATTTGAAATTTGATTCCCAAATGAGACGTTACTGATATTTTGTGAAATTCAAAAACATGCTTAAAAAATACTTTATTTGAAACATAATTGTCATACCATAAACTGCATATATTTCAGTGTACCATTAAAAACCTACTTTTGAATAGCAAACCTAAGTTCATTTTCAACAGAAACTCCTACATGAGTACCTTCCCATCTTTCTGTTGCCTTCAAAGCTTAACTTCCCAAAGGTATTGTCTTAATTTGCTATCCTTAATTATACTCACCTTCCAGTAAGTTTATTCTCAATACCTCTCAATCATGTTAATGTGCTCATTACTCAAAACTCAGCTGCTAAGTTCAGTGGATCGTTTTCTGCTCTTTTCTTGGATTCTTTGTGACATTTGCCACCATTGATCACCCTCTACCAACCTGAGACATTCAACTTCCTTGGCATCCGTGATAACAGGTTCTTCCTGTCCCCCTCTCACCATTGACAGGGTTTCTTCCCATGTTTCTTCTTCTTCCTCTACCTTGCACTTACATGGTAGCTTTACCATAGGTCTGTCCTTCATTGTTTATCATCTTATTCTCTACACACAACTCCCTCCCACCCCCCTCCAACATGAGCCCATGCTCTCAACTTTTTAGTGATACTAAACATATATTGATGAGTCACAAAAGAATGATTTCATCTTAGACCTATGTGGCAGGTTGAATTATGTATCCTAATGAAAGACATATTCTTAATCCTAATCCACAGTCCTGTAGGTATGAACTTATGTATAAATAGGACCTGTTGAAGATGCTATTTTTCACTAAGTTATGGCCAAATGAATCAGCATGGATCTTAATTCATCTTACTGGAAGTCTTATAAAGTGAGGAAACTGGAACCCCAATGTCTATGCAGGCCACAGGAGAAGCCAGAAGTTAGTAGACACTGGGCGAGCAAGTGTAAGGACAGAGAGATTGCCTTGTGTTGTGAGGCAGAGATACAGCCATAGAAGCCCAAGGATTATGATAAACCAACACCAGAATGCTATAGACTTTTGAGAGAAAACATTGCCTTGCCAACATTTCAGATTTGTAGCCTCTGAGACCATGAACCAATAAATTCTTATTGTTTAAACTAACCTATTGTGTAGTATTTGTCACAACAGTCTGGCAAACTAAGGCAGCCTCTTTTCTAACATCCAGATTGACAATTGGACATTTCTATCTTTTTATAATATAGGGATATAAAATTCAATGTTTCAAAATCTCACTTCATTATTCTCCCCTCAAAAATCTTCTCCTCCATTTCTATTCATGGACATAAATTATAGATCTTCTCTGTGGGAAGCATACAATGTTGACTGGGGAAACAAAATATGAATTCAAGAAAAAAAATAACAAATGAGCTGTGTTGTTTATGTCAGCTTGGTATAGTGAAACAGCAAAGGGGTCAGTAACATAGTATAATGCTAGAGAAAAGAGCCTTAGAGAATAAATTCCTGGTAATGGGGCAGAGCTAATATATGCAAAGAGTATTCAGAAAAGTGATAACATCAAAATTGGGTAGGGGTTGTCAGGAAAGACTTCATAAAGCAGGCACAACTTCATTCCTTCATTTATTCCACAGATGAATGTTGAACATTTTCCATAGGCCAGGAATTCTTAGGTTCTGGATATGCAGCAGTGGACAAGAGACCAGACCCTTGCATGTTTTCTATGGGGAAGAATCAGATAATAAACACTAAAAAATAATTAAAAATACAATGTTAGAGATAAATACTGTGAAAAAAATAATAGGGTATAATGGAAGATAAAGTAACTTAGAAGGGTGGAGAGAGATTCTTTTAGATAACTGATGAAGGAAATCTTTCAGAGGTGTGACATTTGAACTATAACCTGAGTGTTGAGTAGGATTCATCCATGTGAACATCTGGGGCAAGAGTATTGCAGCAGAAAGTATCTGGTATTGAATGGATTAGTACACTTTTGTTGAACTGAGAACAGGATGAGGGCATCTCAGTGGGACAGGAAATAAGTGAAGCCCCAGAGCCTGGTTCTCTCAGCCCTGGCTGCTTGTTACAGGAGAAGCTAGAAGATTCTGATTCGATTTGTCTGGGGTGAGGTCCAATATTGGTATTTTTCAAAGCTCTTTCGGAGCAGACAAGGTTGAAATTCAGTGGTCAACAGGCGAATGATGAAGTCCTCACCATCAGTGACATAGCAAGGACTAGGAGATGGGCAGTAATGTAGAAGAAGCAAGTGGCATAGCAAAGATGAAGCCTAATTCAAAGCACTCTCTAAAACCAGGCCAATTGCCCGGACATTATGTGTCAAACTGTATGGAGAACACTGCAACTTGAACACAGGGGTGGCATAATGGAAAGGAAAAGCTTTAGGAAGATGAGTTTGAATTTAAATACAGTAGACTGTATAACAGAAAGGTAAATTAGAAGGCAATTGCAACAGTTTAGGCATGCTGGGATGATGGTGTGTTAGAAAGTGGCAGAAGAGAAAATAAACGAGACAGTTCATAAGCAGAATTTGTTGGAGAAAAGAGAGAGAATAATAAAGAGTACTCCAGTACAGAGCACATGTGAGAAATGGGAAAGTTGAAAATTGGTATAGTTATGACATGAAATTGTAATAATACACTATACTTTACAAAGTATTTTCTCCTCCATTTATATTATTGAATCCTGACAAAAGTTCTATAAAGTAAGTCATATTACCCTCACTTTAAGACAGAGAAATGGTGCCTGAGAAAACTTCAATAACTTGTCCAAAGTCACATAGCTAATACATGCCTGAGCTATAACTTGATTTCATATCGCCTGGCTCCAAATCCAATGCTGTTTCATTCATTCAACAAACATGTATAGAGTACTTGGCCAGTGAGCCGAATAAGACACATTCTTGTCCCTTGAAGGGGTTTATAATAGAGTTGGAAAATCGTTGTGTGAATAAATCATAATAAAAATTTGAATGCTACAGTAGAGTTGCAAAGTACTTTACCATCATGGTAAAGGGAGGGGGTAATCAATTTGTTTTTTTCAGGGGAGGTGGTGGAATGAAGAAGGATCATTTGAATTCCAGCCTTTGGAAGTTTTAATCAAGTGACATAGACATATTTGAAGGCAAGTGCCTGGCCTCTTTCTGATGCAGGCAGGATGGCATGGAAGAGCGTAATAAGAAAGGGAAGGTGACCAGTTGCAAAGCTACTATGCTAGTTAGGGAGAGAAATGATGAGTGTCTGATCTAAGGTAGTGTCAATGGGGCAGAAAGAAGAATATGGTTTGAAGAATACACACACAAAATGTGCAGGAATTAGAAATTGTTTGGGCGCAGTGATTGGGCTAGAGGGAGGAGGCTGTTTTTCTCCAAACTTGGCTGGCTGGCTACATATGTATTTTCTAAGCTAAGCTACACACGGACAAACAAAGACACTAAAATCAAGAAAAGTCCTGAGAATGGAGGTGAGATGAGGTGGGAAGGGCAGAAGATGATGAACAGCTCTAAATAGCTTGTTGCCTATTACTCCATTATGTGGTTTAAGGCTAGAGCATAAGATTTGGATTTAGAAGACATGGCTTTCTGTTGCAGCCTTGATAACTATGTAGAATTTTTCATATACCATGACACATCCCTAACTATGATATGATCTAAATCAGGTGCTAACAAGTCGCCTGAATTCCTTAAGAGGTAGGACCTAGAATTTGGTGGTAGGCTCAGGGGAGGAGTGCTGGAACCATACCAACGCTGGTGCATTCACCTATGCAACCTGAGCCATGCTCTGTGCCTCAGTTATCCTCAGTAAAATGGGGATAATAATAGTATAACTACTTTGCAGGTTTGTTGTGAGGCTTAAATATAAAGTTCTTAGGATAGTGCCTGATACTGAACAGTGGCTAAGTTCACATATCCTCTAGTGCCTAGCTAAGTATTGGGTCTTAGTAGGTGCTGGAAAATGTTTGTGGGGTGAATAATGAATCTGCCTCTCTTGCTCAATTCAGAGAGAAAGGACTTCAAAATCAAATTGAGCTATTAGAAGAAACCCACAAAATGGGTGTGCAGCACTGAGTTTATTAGACTCCAACAGATCTGGAACAGATGGATCTCTGTGTTTTTCTTTCACTGACATTTGAGATAAGATTGAGACTTACTAGGTCTTTCTTTTTGATCCAAATATTGTGTTTGTGCCTGCCATGTAGGAAAAAATAGAAAAACTACAAGTGAAGAGATCTGTCATGTCTGAAGTGAAAAAACCTTAAAGGTAGGCAGTAAATTTTGTCTCCTATAGACTATTGATATATCCAACAGTTTCTCCAACACAATGGACTAATATAATAAAAATGTCTTATACATGACATTCTTAGTGCTTACTCAAGGAGTTGAATCCTGGATGCTAGGTTTTGGGGATATAACAACAACTAAGACAAATTCACATAAAGAACTTATCTTCTAGTGGGAGAAGATAGACAACAAATAAGTCAAAAGATAAACAAAAATATGTTAGAGAGTGTTAAGTACTATTAATACAATCAAGGAAGGGAAGAGAATAGCAGATAATGAAGGAGGAACAATTTTAGATAAAGAAGGTATCTCCTAAGAGGTGAATTAAGTGGAGTCCTGAATAGTGAGGAGACAAACTTGTAAGAATGAAGACCAGGATGAGAGTACTTCTGAAAGAGGGAACAGGAAGGGAGGAAAGGCTGTGGTGAAAATGAGTCTGGTGTTTTCAAGGGACAGTGGGAAACCAGTGTGGTTGCAGTTGCATGTGAGGGAGGTAGTGATGACGTCTGAGAAAGAGTAGGTCCTTGTACACCACAGTAAGTAGTTGGCATTTAAGTGCAGAGGGAAGCCAATGGAAGGTCTGAAGCAGGGAGTGACAGGATATGATCGAAGTAACCTTTCAACAGGATCATTGACCATTGTGCGGGGGGATGGAAAGCAAGGGTATACATTGACCCTGGAATGGTTCCCAACACATAGAAGGCATTAGACAAATAGTTCTTGAAAGATGTCTTCAAACTATAATACATTAAAAACTGGCAGTTATAGCCTTTGAAGAGGATGTTTTCTCATTCCCCAAGACCAGTGTTATCCAGAATTTGCAATGAATGTGGCTTATTTGTTCATGAGGTCTGGGAACAAAATGCTTCTTCACTTTGGAAGGGCAGCAAGCCAACTGGCCAGGAGTGTATTTTATCCCATGAAGGGATTATGTCTCACTCCAGTACTTTGGTATTTACCACATGCCATTTTCACAAGCATGACATTTAGAGCAGAAAGGGAAGTCCTTTTGGAAAAATTTGCTCTCAAGTTGCCTCAACGTCTTAAACAACCTGATGTCCTCAAAAAGTGCATACTTGATTCCCTTGTCAGAGACAAGATTCATAAACAGTTTATACTCACATTTTAAATTTTGCTGTAGTAGCAGCAGGATAAACAGACCTAAATATAGAACTGGAGGCCTTTTTGGTCTTACTGACTTTAAATACAGTAAAATAAAATTAAAAAAAATAAATTCACATTTAACATTGCTATACCACAGGAAGGAGAGAATCATTTTTGGAGCATCCCCAGCAGAATTTCATTTCCTAAGTCTGTACCTCTTTGCTTCTCCCCTGGAAAGCCCGCAATTCATCTTGGGGGCTGTGTTAGTTAGATTCAGTTGTCAACTTGGCCAGGTGAGCATACCTAGTCTTGTTGCTGCGGACATAAGCCAACGGTACGTGAACCTCATCTGTTGCCAATTACATCTGCAGTCAGCTAGGAGGC
>PVIY010004963.1:0-98269 GCA_004026745.1 Myrmecophaga tridactyla
GTGCCTGCTGCAATGAATGATGTTTGACTTAATTGGCTGGTGCTTAAATGAGAGAGCTCAAGGTAGCACAGCCCAAGTAGCTCAGCATACCTCATCTCAGCACTCGCAGCTCAGCCCAGATCTTTGGAGATGCAGAAAGGAATCACCCCGGGGAAAGTTGTTGGAACCCTGAGGCCTGGAGAGAAGGCCAGCAGAGATCACCCTGTACCTTCCCACATAAGAAAGAACCTCAGCTGAAAGTTAGCTGTCTTTACTCTGAAGAACTAATGAAATAAATCCCCTTTTATTAAATGCCAATCCATCTCTGGTGTGTTGCATTCTAGCAGCTAGCAAACTAAAACTGGTGGTACAACAGTGGCTCAGTGGCAGAATTCTTGCCTGCCATGCCAAAGACGCAGGTTGGATTCCTGGAGACTGCCCATGGGAAAAAAAAAAAAAAGTAAAATGAAGTTGATATGCATTTCTTATAAGATAACTATATTTCTCTTTCTTTTAATTTTAGTTCTGTCTTAGTTGCATTTCTTGGTGTATTTGAGCTTTAGAATTTTAAAATGATTCAGGCAAGTTGAAATATCTAAGAGTTATATGTCTGTGATTTTATGCATCTCTCTAATTAAAAGTGTGTATGAGTGTACATGTAGTTATAAATATAAACACCAAAACAAAAGCGAAAGCACATACTAAAATATTTATCCTGTGTTTGCGGTTATATCTTATAAAGCACAACATAAACAGTTGAGGAAAGGAAAATTGATAATTTTACTTGTACCAATGCAGAGTAAATACTGGATTTTCAGTTGGCTAAATGCTTAACACTCATTATTTCAATAAAGATCACATGATTTACATTGTTTTATGTTTAGAATTATTTTGGAGGAGATTATATTGAAAAGGACCACAGATGAATTGAGTTGATTTTATTCAAATAATACGCATCTTTTCTTATAGTCATGCTGTATCAATAGAAATAAACTATAAGCACCCCTTTTAAGTGCTTCAAGTAACAATAAACCATATCATTGCATGAAATTCCACTGCATTTATATATAGCATATAGTTATTATTATTGATTTATAATGAATATCAAATTTTAAGCAGCAGTGGTTCTATTTTGTGGCTAATGCATTCTCAATTATTTTTAACGCAGACATTCCAAAATGAATGTCTTTGTTTTCCAATACTTTGAAATAGCTCATCAATATGTATTATAGTATTTAATGTGTCTAATATTCTATTTTAGTATTTGGATACTGTCTATTTATGTCTCAGTTTTCTGCTGGTTCTTTTGTTTTTCATTTCATCACAAGAGCTATGGTAAACCATTATCATTGCATTATGTCTTGTTTAATAAAGAATATAGGTTACTTCTAGCAGCTTGAGAACTTAAAAGTAAATGTACAGTGATCACAATAGAAGTCTTATGTCTTTCAAATATTGTAAGAGTGGCTTTTTGTTGTTATTGGTTGGCTGAGAACTTGAAGTCCTTACCAAAGTCATACAGCAATTAGAATCATATAATTGCACATATAGAAGAGATCTGAGTTAGTGCAATAGTTCTGTTTTAATAAGACAGACTACCATGGAGGTCTCATATATTACACAAGGTTATTTCTGGAAGTTGCTAGACTAGAAGTTCTTATTCCCATGTTCGTTGTACCATAGCATACTGCTCTTACCTGAATGTTGGAGAAATTAATAGGAATCAGAATAGTGATGGAGACATTAAAGGGAAGGTACAGTAAACTAGCAGGTAAGGAATTAAATACTGTGATAAATGTTAAGAATAAAAATGATCATAAAGGAAAGAAAGCATATGAGGTCAAAGTAATGGTAGCTAAAAGAGAAATACAAATTAGAAAAAGAGGACTACCTAAGTTTGAAAATTGTATTTTTCCCACTTCAAAAATGTGGTCAGCAAACAATACAGTTAAATGGACTGATATTTGCTAAGAATATAATTATATAAGCTGTATACATTTAGTATAACAGACTGCAAAAACTAAACAAAACAAAACAATAAATGACAACATATTACTCCTCATATTTTTGAACATGCCCCTTTGAATATGACTTCGCAGCTTTTCTCATCAAGAAAAAAGTTTTTGTCTTAGTTTGCTAGGGCTGTTAGGATAAATAACACACAATGGGTTGGCTTGGTTTATGCAATATAGATATACTGCCTCATAGTTTTGGAGGTTGGAACTCCAGCATCTTGGAATTGGTAGGATTTGCTTTCTCCAGGATTCTGAGGCTTCCAGCAATTCTCCAGTTTATGGCTATCTCTCTCTCCTCCTGTCTGTTTCTCTGATTTCAGCTAATCTCTGGTTTCTACTGCCTGATAGTGCTGAATTTCCTCCCTTTATAAGGCCTCCAGTCATGCAGATTAAGACTCACCCTCATTCGACTTGACCTTATCTAAATAGGACCTTTGAAGTCAATATTCACAAATGAATAAATTTAACTGATAACATCATCAAAAGCCCCATTTAAAAATAGGTTCATACCCAAAAGAAGGCAAAGTAAGACTTGGAACCTGTCTTTTGTGAGGTTAGTGATTCAATTTCCAACAGTTTCTCTTGCCCGCTTCTTGAATTTGAGTTGACCCTGTGACTTTGTTTGCTTGAAAGGAGGTGGCAGAAATTTTTCTGTGGGAGTTAGAAACTATACCTATCTGCTTTTGCTTTCTTGGAACCCTAATATGGCCACATGAAGAAGCCTGGGCTAGATTTCTTGAAGATGAGACTACCTGGAGAGGGAAGCCTAGCCAATTTGCAGCACCAAACTCAATACTTCTTGTGGAGTTTATTTGAGATCAGTGGTTCTTGGATGTGAGCATGCATCAGAATCAAGTGGAGGGCTTGTTAAGACATAATGGGCCATATTCAGGAAGTTTGATGTGGGTTTAGAAATTTTCATTTGTAACAAGTTCCCAGGTGATTCTATTGTTGCTGGTTCAGGAATTACGTTTTAAGAACCAGTGACTTAGACCATTAAGCCCTTAGTGTAACGACAGGTATATAGTAACCACAAAGAAAAATGGAAATGAATAAAAACAAAACTAACCGGTAGACCCATTACCTTTAGTTAACACTGGCATCTTTCTTTCCAGATGTTTTTTTTTACTCCCTACACATGTATTTTTTTACCCAGTTCCATTATCATGATAATCATGGTATAAGTGATTTTACATCCTCCTTCTCTACTTAAAATTATTTCATAATTATTTTTCCATATTATATCATAATTGTTAATAAAATTTTCCCTTGAATACGTGTACTGTGTATTTGAATTACTTTATTTTAAATTTTTATTTCAAATTTTGTCACATAAAATGATGCTATGATTATCTAATCATCTTATAATATTTATCCTTCTAATACAACTTCCAAATAAATCTGAGTATTTTTGATATAGTACTCATATTTATTTCTAGGGTTTCTGTAAGTTGTCTCTTCCTCATAATGTTTTAAACTCTGCAAATATTTACAATTTTGGATACCTTTTGTTCAGTTAAGGTAGGTGTCAATTAATAAAACATATGCCATTGCATAATAAAGACATATTACAAGTAAGGAAGAAGAAATAAAATTCAAGCTTTATAATGCTAAAAATAATTAGGAAAAAGAGATTATAACTTTAACATAAACAATAGAAAACCCATTCCCCAAAGGATATAACTGCACCGTGAAGGTAATTAAATATAAATGGCTTTATTTAATTGCCTGACACTGTAATATCACCTTAGTGACTTGCGCTCAATTTTCTTCAGTAAGAAGTAATTAAAAATCACTTTTCAACAATGATCTTTCCTGATGGTCAAAGTCTTACACTATTCCTCAGATATTATTATTCTTGGCAGAGTTTTGTCTGTGAAAGTGCAAAGCAAAAGTCAGCGAAAGACGTCCAAAGTTCATTCAGAAAGGAATATAATGTACTTAAAGAGTCGAAGAATGAGATAAGTGGTCCCTATTCAATAAATATCTCAAAGAGTCATCAATAATGATTTAGAGGACTTCAATATTAAATTAAGGAATTGACATAAGATCTGTAAAAATGTCAAGTGTGACGGAGACATCTAGAGTTCATTAATATTAGTATTTTATCTGAATTTTTTGTGTGTGGGTAAGATTTGTCAGGCATACAAACTATCCTGAGAATCCCTGTCTCTCTCTCTTTCTCATAAATGGACTCTTAAACCACGGGCATATTTTATCTGTCTTGAATTTTTCCCTGGCATTGATCTGTTCACTGTTCTGGTTTACTCAGTCCATTGATTACATTTACATCGGAGTGTTTTCTACCCTTCCTATATTCTCACTCTTTAGAACTAGTCTTTATTATAAAAGGGACTTCAGAAGTCATGCTATCCAGCCAGACTGTATGCAATTATTATAAGATTATCTGCATTATTTGTAATTTATTTTATATCAATATCTGTATCTAATAAATACTCTATAGTTTCTTAAGATTTAATGGATAAACTTTTCAAACTATTGCATATTCAATATAAAGAACATGGTCTTTTGATTCTGAACAAATTTAGTGAAATTTCTGCCCCTAATTTTAAAACTGTGAGAAAGACCTTGGACAAGTAACTTAATTTTTCAGAAACTTCATTTCAATCTGCAAAATGGAAATACTAATATATTTAGCACGGAGTTGATGAAATTAAAAAATGACAAACTGTTTACAAACACTTAATATACATCTGGAATAGCCGAGATTCTTGACTAAGATTTGTTTCAATTCCTTCTGAGCACTGTGCTTTCAAGATAGTCTCAGCATAAGCATGATGGCTATATATAGTTGTTTCAGTTTGCTAAAGCTGACAGAATGTAATATCCCGGAAATATATTGGCTTTTATAAAGGGGCTTTATTAAATTAAAAGTTTATGGGTCTGAGGCCATGAAAATGTCCAAATTAAGGTGTCAACAACAGTATACCTTCACCCTAGAAAGGCTGATCACTTCTGTGGTTTCTCTGTCACATGGAAAGTCACTTGGTGATGTCTGCTAGCCCTTTGCTCCCAGGTTTCACTGCTTTTAGTTCCTGGTTCCAGTGGCCTCCTCTCTGAGCTTTTGCAGGTCCTCACATAACTTCTCCAGGGCAAAATCTGAATTTTATCTCTTAGTTTATCATTTACAAACATCTATGTCTTGGTTTCATTTCTCTGCTCTCCCTGTCAGTTCTCCAAGCATCTCTAAATATCTGCATCTGAGCTTTCTCCAAAATATCACCTTCTTAAAAGACTCTGGTAAACTAATTAAGAGCCCCCTTGAATGGGTGGGGACACCCCCACAGAAATAATCTAATCTAAAGGTCACACCCACAATTGGGTGTGTCGCATGTCCTTGGAAACAACCTAATCAAAAGCTCCCACCCTCCAATAGGTCTGCTCCTACACAACTGAATAAGGTTTAAAAGAAAAAGACTTTTTTGGGGATACATAAAAGTTTCAAACCAGCCCAGTAGTTGTGACCTCTGTAAATGCTATTTTTGCCTGCTTTTCTCAGACTGGTTCTCCTACCCTCCCATTGTGTAGCAGCCTTATCCTTTTGATGGGGTTGGTCTCCAGTCACAGTTTGGCTCCACCCTCATCCTAATCCAAGCGGTATGACCCTGTCTTCCCTGACACTGCCTGGTTCAGTGTTCAGCAGGTGGCCCAGGACTAAGTCAGTCATCACAGTATTCCCATGGACACAGCGACTGGTTTGGAAATGGACGTATAAGTTTCAATGCCTCCACTCAGCCTAAAGTTCATATATATTTTTTCATGGTTGAAATAAACTAAGCTCTAATGTGATCTGAACCATGTTCTTTCAGGCCAGGAACTGCAGCTGCCATATTCTCTTGAGAGGAGAGTCCTCATAAAAAAAGAAGAACCAAGAAATCCTATCAGATGGCGCCTGAAGCCAATCCTACCAATGAATATTGCAGTTATATTCATGAATGAATTTCACTTTAATGTTTAAGCCCTGTTGGTTTTTTAATTACTCACATTGAAAAAAAATTCTGATACAACGCTGAGTTATTTGAGTAATTCAAATACAGTTGTCATAGTTTTGAGTCTCAGAAGTGGCATTCCCTTTATCTAAACTACTAGAAAGCGATGTATTTAATAAGCATTTGGCACAGACTCTCGTATTGTTATATAACCTTGTAATAATTTGCTTTTCACCACTTTTGTAAACCACAACAGGATAACATTTCTCTTTATGCATGAAGAACCTTCCTTAGGCTAATAAATTCAGCTTAGTAACCCTCCTTTTAATAACATCCTCTGCACCTCTGTATCTCAGAACTCACCACATGTATGTATCTCTTTATGCATCTGTCTGTACTTCTCTTAAGACATTCCTCAAGGTCAGAGACTTTGCTTCAAGTACTGAATATTTGCTTAGGTTTGCAGACAAAATATAGGACCCCCAGTTAAATAGTTAAATTTAAGATAAACAGCAAGCACTTTTTTAAAATTTATTTATTAATTAAAAAAATCAACAAATGAAATAAAAATTAACATAGATAATCAATAATTCACAATATCATCACTTAGTTGCATAGTCATAATTTCTTAGAACATTTGCATCCATTCAGAAAAGAAATAAAAAGACAATAGAAAAAGAAATAAAATGAAAACAGAAAAAAAAACAATTATACCTACCATACCCCTTACCCCTCGCTTTCACTGATCACTAACATTTCACACTAAATTTATTTTAATGTTTGTTCCCCCTATTATTTATTTTTATTCCATATATTCTACTCATCTGTTGACAAGGTAGATAAAAGGAGCATCAGACACAAGGTTTTCACAATCACACAATCACATTGTGAAAGCTATATCATTATTCAATCATCTTCAAGAAACATGGCTACTGGAGCAAAGCTCCATTTTCAGGCAGTTCCCTCCAGCCTCTCCCTTACATCTTGAACAACAAGGTGATATCTACTCAATGCATAAGAATAACCTCCAGGATAACCTCTCGACTCTGTTTGGAAACTCTCAGCCATTGACACGTAGTCTCATTTCACTCTTCCCCCTTTTGGTCTAGAAGGTTTTCTCAATCTCTTGATGCTCAGTTTCAGCTCATTCTAGGTTTTTCTCAATCCCTTGATGCTGAGTCTCAGCTCATTCTAGGATTTCTGTCCCACGTTGCCAGGAAGGTCCACACCCCTGGGAGTCATGCCCCAATGTAGACAGGGGGAGGGTGGTGAGATTGCTTGTTGTGTTGGCTGGAGAGAGAGGCCACATCTGAGCAACAAAAGAGGCTCTCTTGGTGGTGACTCTTAGGCCTAAATTTTAAGTAGACTTGACCTATCCTTTGTGGGGTTAAGTTTTGTATGAACAAACCCCAAGACTGGGGGCTCAGCCTATAGCTTTGGTTGTCCACACTGCTTGTGAGAATATCAAGAATTCAACTTGGGGAAGTTGAATTTCTCCCCATTCTCACCATTCTCCCAAGGGGGCTAGCAAGCACTTTTTTAGCAGAAGAATGCCCCAAACATTGCATGGCATATACTTATGCTAAAAATGTTATTTACTGTTTGTTAGAAATTCAAATGTTCATTAACTGGGCATCCTGTATTTTTGTTTGCTAAACCTAGAAACTCTAGACTTGTAGCACTGAATAGTTACTTCCTTGGCTTCTCTGGATCACGGTATATTAATGCATTATAATCAAATTATTTACCAGGACCATGATCTAAATTTGTGGCATGGGTTCTTCCATGTTCAAGCATGTAGTTGTTGGCAGACCTCAGTCCCTTACTACATGGGTCTCTCCAAAGAGTACCTCATGATATGGCAATTGACTTATAATCAACTCTTGAAAGTGGTATCCTGTCACTTTAACCATACTCTATTTAGTAGAAGTGAGGCTTTGAGTCCAACTTCAAGGGAGGCTATTATCAAAAGTTATCAATTGTCAGGAGATGGGATGATGGCAGGCATCTTAGATGCTGTATCCCATAGGTGGAATTGTGGTTCTGTAGCTTTTCACTTTCCCCTGCAACCACAACAGAAATAAGTTAGAGACTATTGCTGACTGTTAAAACTTTTTGTCATATTAATGAGATCGTGTATAATGTCACATGGGTGATCTAGACTGTTCTGTCCAATGCAGAAGCCACTAGATGTATCTGCTATTTAGATTTATGTTTAAACTAATTAAAATTAAATAAAAATTAAAATCCATTTCCTCAATCACACTAGCCCCATTTCAAGTGCTTAATAGCCACATATGTCTAGTGACTACTGTATCGCACAGGGCAGGCATAGAACATTCCCAGCGTTCTTTTGGGTAGCGCTAATATAAGCCCTGAAAGTTTGATTTAGTGATTTATCTGAGCTGGTGCAACATTTTTCTTATAGGAGGCTGTGCTGGTTTGAAAGGATTCTGTGCCTTAGAAAAGCTGTGTTTTAATCCTGATCCAATCTTGTGCGAGCAACCGTTTATCTTAATCCCTATTCAGTACTATAGGTTGGAAACTTGCTTAGATTATCTCCACAGAGAGGTGACTCACCCATTTATGGGTATTAACCTTTCATTAGAGGGAGATGTGACCCCACCCATTCCAGATAGGTCTTGATTTGTTTATTAGAATCTTTTAAAAGAGGAAGCATTTTGGAGAGAGCTACAGAGCCACAGGAGAGCCACAGATCCATGAGAGCTGAGGCAGCCAGAGACCTTTGGAGATGGAGAAGGAAAATGCCCCCGGGAAACAATAATCCTAGAGAGAAAGCTAGCAGACATTGCCATGTTCACTGTGTATCTTTATAGTTGAGAGAGAAACCCTGAACTTCATTGGCCTTTCTTGAGTGAAGGTAGCCTCTTCTTGATGCCTTAATTTGGGCATTTTTATAGACTTATTTTCATTTGGACATTTTCATGGCCTTGTAAACTTGCAACTTAATAAATTCCCCCTTTAAAAAGCCATTCTGGGGCAGGCAACAGTGGCTCAGTGGCAGAGTTCTCACCTGCCATGCCAGAGACCCGGGTTTGGTTCCTGGTGCCTGCCCATGTTAAAAAAAAAAGCCATTCTGTTTCTGGTATATTGCATTTTGGCAGCTAGCAAACTAGAACATAAATGTGTCCATCTTCTCAAATCTTTAGTAGTCTCTCACCTACTACAATTATTTTGCATAATAATCTATCACTTGATAAACCTGCTCCTAGGTAGAGGTATTTTGAACAATGCACATTGCTTTTTCTTTTATTTGAAAATGTTATCTGCTTCTTTGGTGGTATTAAACTATGATATTTAAATGAAGGATGCTGATTATCACAATACGCAGACAAGACCACAAAAATCTAGTGTACTGCAAGAAATATAATTTATGTAAAAACAAGCAGACAATTGCATTCAAGTATTTGATGTAAGCAATGAGAGAATCACGCATAATGGGCATTTTTTATTAAACTGAGATTTAGTTGATTTGTTTTATGAATGAAGTTACTCAAACAAATTGGATTGTGAGCCAAAAAAAGAGAAAAGGATAAAATAAAGAGATGGAAATCTCAGAAACTTGGCTCATAAATATCAGACTAAACAAATAAACCTAGCTGCAAACATTCTACCAATTTCTCTGCATAGATAAGAATAGGCAGGGTTGATGTTTGCTTTGGTGAAATCAAGCAGGAATCCCCAGTATACTTAGACATGTAACTATTGGAACTCTATTACTCCATACCCAATATTTAATTAATATTTGTTATAGACAAGCTATAGTGACTGTGAGGTGGAAAGGTTGACCAGACATGGATCTGTTCTAATTGATTTCCCAGTTCAAAAGTGAAGCTAAGCCATGCATAAAATTATTATAATACAAAGTAGGTAGGGACCCATATGGTGAAAACCTTTATGTGATATGTAGGACATGGGAGGCCACACAAGTTCCAGGAGGACAAGGAGTCCATCTTTTTCACTGCTGTAATCCCTACATCTGGAAAAGAGCTTGGCATATAATAATAAGTTTCCAATAAATGCTGATTGAATGAATGAATTATGAAACCCACATAGAGAAGACTATTCTTGAGCTGAGCCTTAAAGGGTAGATTTGACACATCTCTTTGAAAATGAAGGAAATGTGATCCAAGTGGAACCAACAGCATGAACAAGAACAAGAAGGGGTAGAGGGCCCTGGCTCTGTATGTTGTCCAACTAGATGTGGCACAGTTGGACTCTAGTTGACAAAGTGCAGAGAAGTGGTATGAAATAAGGATAGAAAAGTGAATGATATGCAAAGACACTTATGCCATGCAACAGAGCCTAACTTAGAAATCTCAGCTCCTCATCTGCAGCATTAGAATAATGACGCTGGCTTAAAATAGCTTCTAAATGCATTGAAATATGGGAATGAGAAAAATGATATGAAAAAACTTTGGAAAATAGATAAAAATGCTGCAAGAATCCAAACTGATGTTATAAATGAGAAAACATTACAAAGAATCTATGTTATTCTAAAACAGAGTCAAATTCTCAAGTTCCATGGCTACTCTAACTAGAAACTATTAATTTAGAAAAAAACTGTAAACTTGATATATTTATTTACTTTTCCTGAACTCCAGATCCTCTTTGTTATACTACTTTCCTCAACTGGATATGTTAAAACAAGTATTTTCCATCAAGAATTTGTGTTTGTGGAAATATCATTGAGAATAGACTCAAGTTTACTATGTAGTATTATTGACCCTATTCCTGTATTCTGAGATTGTGAAGGTCCTGTAAATTCAGTGGCATTCCTTATTCAAGTAACAAGGATGTGGAACTGTCTATAGATTGAGGAAAGAAGGGATTTTTTAAAACTAATTTTTTAATATGAAGTATGGAAGGATACTATTTTCTCAGGTTGCATTTGAATTTCATTCTTCATAAATTAGCTGGATATACTGAACTGCATGAATTAAGCTCGAGTCTGTTTTTTTTTTCCTTTCAATAATTGAAATGCAAATTGTGTAGACCTTAGCCAAGGCCAGAGAGTGTTTCAAGAACAAAGCAAAGATGATATCTAGTACTGCAAAGAGAAGTATTAGTAAAGACTATGAAAGATCATTTTCTTTTACCAATACAGGAATTTTGGTAATATTGGCAAGAAAAATTTATTGAGAATGAAACACGTTGGTAAATTTTTCTTAATCTTTAATTCATCTGCAATACCTTGCATAGATGTTTTCAAAAAACCAAATAATTATTCATGTATCTATTCATTCTATATTCTTTAGGGCACTGACACTCTTCTCAGCACTGAAGATACAATATGCAGAAACATATACACACACACTTAAGCAAAAATCCCATAAAAGCACACATACCACGAGGAGGAAAAAGATGATAATGATTATCACATTATAACTACACTGATAATAATAAATTACATAATATCCTAAATGATGATGTGCGCTATGAAAGTGATACAGGGAAGGTAGCTAGAAAGTACCTAAGATAGGTTTTCAATTTTAATAGATTTATCATGAAAGTCCTCACTAAGAAGGCATCATTGGGCAGAAACCTTAATGGTGTGAAGGAGCAAGCCAACCATGGGGGAATGGGTGTCCTGAGCAGAGGTATAAGCTATTGCATATGTACCCAGGCAGTACAAACACATGCTTTGAAGTTTATCCTGAGCAAGGGAAGCCTGCGTGCCTGGAGCTGAGTGGGAGTGAATTAAATAAGGTCAAAGGAGTAACAGGGGTCACGTATTTTAGGGCTTTTTAGTTTTTACTTAGTGGATTAGGAAGAATTGGAGGGTTATAAGTAGAAGGGTGACATAATGTGTCATAATGAAACTATTACATTTAAATAGTTTCCCTCTAATGGGGAGAGAATAGTGGAGTATAAGCGAAAGCAAAAGCTGAGTCAGAAGCTACCACTTAGCTAGATGAGAGATAATTGAGATTGGACCAGGGTGGGAGTGGTAAAGGTAGTGAGATATGAGAGCTGGGATATTGTGAAGGAAGGCAATGGAGTTTGTGGAGAGACTGAAGGTAGGAAGTGAGAAAAAGTATTAATAATGACCCATGATTTCTCAAGTGAGCAACTGGAAATTTATCTAAATGAGAGAAGAGTAAGAGGAAGAGATTTGAAAGAGGAGATTGGGAATTTCATTTTGAGCATAAAAAGTTTGAGGTGCCTCAATGAGACCCAATATAGATGTTGAATGTACAGCTGGAGTCGATGTCGTGGCCAGATATGTAATATTAGGATTCTACAATGTATAGATGGTATCCTGTCTTGAGACTGAACAAATTCATCAAGTGCGTTTAGGTAGAAAAGATAAGAAGTTCAAGGACTAAGTCAAGAGCTCTCCAACAGTACCAGGCTGGAGAGAAAAGGACTAGACAAGAAAATTTAGATTCAAGGGCGAATGATGTAGGAAGAAAATGATAGAATATCATAACCTATATCAGAGATGATCATTTGTCCTTGTCCAATGCCAAGGACAAATGGAATAAAAACTGAAAGAGATCATTAGGTAAGCAATAAAGAGGACATTGGTTACTTTGACAAAAGAAGTTTTGATGGAATGTTGAAATGAAGAGAGCATGGGTGAAGTAAATTTAACTGCAAATGAAAAAAGAGGATTAAAGTTTTGTAAAGGAAAGAACAGAAAAGGAGCTTATATGGAGGAAGAAGTGAGGTCAAAATGTATTTTTGTTTGCTTAAATTTTGTTTGAAATGTGATCAATAGAACATTTTAAAAATGATGTAATAATGCACTAGGGAGGGGACGGCTAATGATGCAAGATGTGCTTCTTACCCTCAATATTTTGCTTTTTTTTTATGTCCACCATTCTTCTCTTTTCTCTTTACTGTTCACATTTGCCCATTGTTCTGTTGTGTATCAATAGCTTATTTTCAGTTGGTTTTGCCCATTAAAACCCATTTTATTGCAAATCTAATCATATGACTTAAAAAGCATTATACTTCATTACTGAAATATAAAAATTAGAAAAATAATATAAACTTGATCCATAGAATCAAGATTATTCATCATTTTAATCCATTTTTAATCTAATGTATATTTTTCTTTCTTTTATTTTTTTAATATATTTTTAACTTGTTTACATTTTCCAAACTGGTTGTTTTTTCTATCTATCCCCATATAGCCCTTTCTCTTCCATTCTCATATATTTACGTAGTGAATATTAGCTGTTAGTTTCTGTTTTAAACAGGCTCATATAAATCTGAGGCATCTAAATACATCTTAGAAAAATGTATATGCTTTCTTACCTACCACAGCTCCTCAAGCAACATTGTTTTTCAATTCCATATTTCCCTTCTTTCCTATCAGCATTTCCTTAACATTAACCCTTTGGCTTGTGAAGATTTAAGGCAGTTTCTTATTTAAATTGAAGTTACCTGGCAAGCGTTACTAAAATTCATTTAGATACTTCTTATTTATGTAAAAGCCTGTTTTCTATAGAAACTAAAGGAGGCATTAAATAGGGATATAGTGGCTTAGTGATACTGGGTCTCCAACTGCAATATAAAACCAACTTTATCCCACTCAAAGAAAATCTGTTTCTAAAATCAGCGATTTATGTAATCTAAAGCACAAGTATGCTAGAAAATTTTCCCTCTGCCTTCTAATTCAGGATTAGGTAAAATACAAAAAGTTACATAAGCAACTGTTTTCTAACAGTTTCCTGCTTCCTACCCATGAATAGAAAATGTTGCATAAACACCTATATATAGGGGTAAATGAATGGATACTTCTTCCAGAGCAATGCAATTCAATATAGTAGCCTCTAGTTATATGTGACTACTGAGAACTTGAAATGAGGTTAGTATTAATGAGAAACTAACTTTTAAATAAATTGAATTAAATTTAAAAACAGAAGAATAAAATATTTTGTTGCTAAGCACAACTTCATCACTTTGATAGGACTACATTTCAATTTAATCATTGAAAACATAGCATTCAAGTATGATGTACTGTAGGTCCACAATACATATGATATATCTAAGAAAAATTTTTGAAAAATATTATTTTAAATATCTCATTAGCTGTATATTGACCGCATGTTGAAATAATATTATTTTGGATATATTGGGTTAAATAAAGTGTTATTCAATTTTACTTTTTTTTTGCATTTTCTTTTCAAATTGTAGCTACTATAAATAGAAAATTAAGTATGGAGCTCATATTATATTACCATTAGATAATACTGGTCTGAGGCCTCATCATTAGGGGTTTAACTAATAACAGATATGAAATACAGTTACCAAAGTATAAATAAATGAATAAGTTAGAGGTATGGTAAAAAGAGATGTGTAGTCATGAAATTGAAAGCTTTGCCTCATTTATCAGTACCAAAATGATAATTTTGTCATAGAAATTATAGTTCATTCATTCAGTAAATAACTTGAGTGCCTACCTCTGCATTAGAGACTGTGCTAGGTTCAGGGACTAAAATGATGAGAAAGATTAGTTGGTCTCTAAACCAAAGGGAACATTACATTTCGCAGGCACATATTCTCAGTGAGCTAGCAGGAATGATGAAATGCATCATGATTAAACCTCTGATAAAGATGACATTCATGTTTTGTATGAATCCAATTTCTCTTAGTGAAATTTATTTTAATGTTTAAGGGATTTTGTGGACACTACATATCTACCTTTCTAAAGCTGGGATAATTGGCATAATGGACTTAAACTAGGCAGATAAACAGGCATGACTTTGGAATCCCAATAGTCTTCCCTGTTCTTTGGAAAGTGGGACTGAAACTGAAAGAGCAAAACTCTTAATCTGTAAAACTCTGCAAGCAAGAGGAAGGTGAAGCTTTATGAAATTGAGACTGAAATGTTGATATCTAAGTCACCGACTCTCACACCAATTTATGCCCAGGTATTTTTGAACTCATATAAACTTTCCAGTGCAAAAACTATGCAGACTGCATTAATAAGGAAACCTCAAGAGTTGTGGATCAAAACTTACAAACATTTTAAAGAGGTCTGTTCATAGCACAGACTACATTATTTACTTTTTGGACCTACTCCATTTTAGCAACATGATATTTCAACCCCTGTAACATAATTTTTATGAAATATTTTCTTACTCAGTTCAAAATTTTTAATGGACCCTCTTTTGCACAACTATTATCATAATGTATTTTTAAAATATCATATTTCCCCCCAAATTTTAACATTTGAATCTTTTCTCTGCCTCACCCAAAATTTTAAATTTGTGATTAAGAATCAAGTTTATAAAAGATGGAAATTGTTACAAATATGTAAATGAAAAACAACCTAAAGAAATGACCATTCCAAAAATCTTCAAGGTGATTTTCTTTAAGGCTTGGTTGGTTATACACCAGTTTATAACTAGTTTTTAGCGTAGGGATACAGCAAAGATTGGTAGGGTTTCCAGAAGCTCAGGTTAGAAGGTCATACTTTGGAAGCGCTCTCGCCCAGATAGCACCCATTTCACATGCCACCTTCAAATACCTAAGACTAAATAGCAAACCTAAATGTGTATGTGTTCTCGCCCACCATGTGTGATGTGGTTCTATGTTTGATGTGGTTCTATGACAACATATTCAGATTTTCTTCTAACCTTATTATTAATTTTAGATTTTAAAAATGTAGCTTATGTGTCAAATGAAATTTAAAATTTTTCATTTAAAACCACGTATTTGTTGGATGGATATAACCTCTATAACAGGAAAAAAAAGGGCTATATACATTTACTAACCACTACTGTACTTACTTAATTTTACTATTTTCACAATTATTCTTCAATCTTTCATTTGTACCTTTAAAAAAAGCCTAGGGAACTTAAATAACTGAAAGTCCCACATCAATTAATTTGAATCTTCATTCAAATCCAATGTTTCTATTTTCACTGCACCACATTTGGAATAGTGCTTTTTAAATCAATGGAAAACAGGTATAGATATAGAACATTAAAATATAGCTACAGTATAGAATAAATCATTACATCCCCAAGATTGATGAGTTTACCATAATTAATTATGATGCTCATATCTTCCTTAAAATATTTTAAAGTTTTCATTATACTATATGCAATTTACAATATATAGATATTCACTATCAGGCTTACAAGAATACTCACTTTTGAAAGGGCAATTTATCTTGATTTAATTGATGTCAAAACCATGGAAGCTTTAAATAACATTGCACAAAATCTGTATGTGTACTATGATTTGGAAGGAAAACAATCAAACAGAGAGAATAAATTTAAAATATCCAAATTAAAGGTATGGCAATTTTGTTAATTTTTAAGAATCAAAGCTATTCATCAAACTGAGCAAAATATTTTGTAAAGCTTAAGTTCACTTTAAACCCCATTTAATAATGTCTATTAATGTCTTATCAGTTATGCCAGATCTTGAAAAATTGACCCCCATGATAGCATTGAATACATTTGTGAGTCAAAATGTATTCATTGAAAATAAATAAAATTTTTCTAGCAAGTAAATCCATTAAAATCTTCAAAATTTAATTTCACAACCTTTATTATGTTAAAAATATGCTACATTTAATCATGGAATGTTTCTTAGATGAATACCGGTAAAAGAAACAATTTAAAAACATGGAATATTGGAAAGAAAGTTTGCTCAAAGCTGGCACTGAGACTAATTATGATGTTCTCACTGGCTTAGTTTATTTAGGTCAATTTAACCACGTATTACTTTAGAGTTAAAATGTTGCCTTCATGTTTACTTGTTTATGAAGGTTGACATTAAAGGAAATTGCTTAGTTGAGCAAAGTTGTATGCAAATATATAATTGTTAGTCAAAATGCACAATGCTGCCATAATGAAATTACTTTATGGGCATGTTGTGTACTATATTTTGCTCAATATTTAAACAGAAGAGAATAAACTGACAAAGTCTTGACTTCCTGATATAAAATAAAGGTCAGAAGATTTTACAGAATTCTACAGTAGGGAAAAAAGTGCATGCAATGATATGTCCCAAAAGAAACATGTAAAAATAAATAAAACATCTCTGTTTTACACACCTCACAATGTCTAATTCTATTTCTTGGAACTAATTTCAGAATCAGGAAAAATGCCAACAGTCTTTTTTTTTTGAAGGTCCTCTGCAGATTTCTCTGCTAAATTGTAATAATTTGTATTGCTATTCATTCCGTTGGAAGAAATATGTTAAACTTGAAGATTTTAAAGTTGGGTTTCTAAGAGGTGCAAATAAAAATGTACTATTTAATGATCCCTACAAGAGACAATCCAAAACACTGGATGAAGGTTATTCAGTTTGAGTTTTAGTCCTTTTTCTTTTACCTCACCAACTACATGCCTTTTTATAGGCCATTTAACCCTACTTTCTTTTAATTTTTTTTTCTGAAAAAATTAAGGAAGAATGACAAGATTGCCACTAAGATTCCTTCCAATTTTGTGGCTAAAAGTATGTGCTTTTATAGTCAAAGAGACCTGGATTTAAGTCCTAATTCTATCACTTATCAGTAAGGTACACTTGGCAGGTTTTAGGTAGCCCTCATCTCTAAATTCAGATAAATAGTGCCTACCCGGTAGGGTTGTTGACAGAGTTAAATGAAATATATGAAGTAGCACATTGCAAGCCATCTGTTGATTTGATTTTTATAGTCATCTGGTTCAAAAGGTTACCTTCTAAATTATTTACATTACCTTGGAACCTGGAACTATTTGCTTTCCAAAAAAGATGATAATTTGATGTAAATGGGAAAATAAAGACAGGATATCGCTAAGAATGGCAAATACTTTAATTTTCATCATATTTGCAAATAATGATTTACAATATCTTATCAATGCTTTGACAGTGTAAGTCGTAACATCAATTCATATTAATTTTCTTTTTCAGCAAATTAAACAATTGCAATATGACCTGTTTTTGAAGCTCTGTTTTAAGTCAGGATTTGAAATTAAGAGTTCCTATTTTTCTTCATTTCCACTGTTGGGATTATACCAAGATTAGAGGGAAAGTGATGCTTACATCAAAATATGACTTATTGGATTCTTTATCATGTGATAGAATGTAATTGCAACTCCCAACAAATGGAAGATTAACAGTTGTGTAGGTGGGGTTGTTTGTACATGTATCTGTGCATGAGTGAACAGAAATACTTTCAGGGAGGTAAAAGCTAAGCTGAAATATGTGCAACATAGACCAAGAGGCAATGCTCTTTTCAAAAAAGAGAAATATATATATTCTTAATATATTGTTTTACTCCTTTAAATATATGCATATAAAACAATCCTGTAAACTTGCATAAGCCAACTGATTTTCTTATTTTTAAGTAGCTATTTGGGCCTCATCAAGACATGTGGCCATCACTTATTTTCTTCTATGAGCATATTCCTTATACTGAAATCTTTGTATGATTTTCAAAAGTTTTGTAATATTTGAGATATCCAAAGTTGACTCCACTGTTTTTACCTCTAGGTTTTTGATCTCTAGTAAATTTGTGTACTTGTCACTAAGTAGTTTTTTTTTATCCATTATTATTTAAAAATTAGAGTATTTTCTGTTACTGGGGATGAAATTTGCCTTTAGAAAAACAATTATCCAAATCTATGCTACCAAAAAAAGGTAGATCATGGACAGCTATTAGTTACTGAGTTCAGAGTTTCTCTTTTGGGAGATGAGACAATTTTAGAAATAGATATGGTTAATGTTTGAAGAAAAAAGAGCCTTCCATTTTTCTGACATTTTTAATTAAATTATCTCAAAAGTTTAAAATTTGAATTACTGAATTCAATTCAAATTAATTTCTCCCTTAAAACAGTGATACTGGATGTTAATTTAATTTTAAAAATCTTTTATGCACAGATAAAGCATTCACTAAACACTATTCCAATTATTCAAAGCATTTTAGTGCTATGCATCAATAAATTTATTTAAAAGATTAATATTTTCGATGACTGAGGTCTTTTGTCTGTGAGAAGCAGTGCAGTGAAGGCTTGAGGTGAAGTCTGCTTCTGGAAACATACTGCCTAGGCTTGAATTCTGGATCCACTATTTACAATAATCTTTGATCAAGTTCTAAAATCATATACATCAATTTGCTTATCATAAAATATGGGTAATTATAATACTTATCTGGTTATGATGAGAACTGAATGGAGTGGTCCTGTTAAAAACCTCTAAAAGAGTGCCAGCCCTTAAAATTATCATTATAACTGCTTTAGCTATGCAAGTACTGCTGAAAGTAGTATCATTTTCCTTTCTGACTAAGAAAAGCAAAAAGAAAGAGTAAAAGGGACTCTTCTGTAATGATGAGCCTAGGGTACAACCTAGTAGGGTAAACTAAAATTTAACCTAGTAGGGTTAAACTAAAACCTAGTAGGGTGAAACTAGCTACTTATTTGGGGTATTTATGTATCCTTCAGAAGAGTAATAGACTTGATCTTTTTACTAAAACTTTACTTCTGCCTTTGTTGTTTTGTCTTTCCCACCTCTTCAGGGTGGTTTTCCCTCCATCTTCTCACAGGTCCCCTAGTTATGCATTAGTACACACGCATGCATGCATAATTCAATCATAAAGGGCTGAAATCTGGGTGATGCGAGCTGAACTTTGCATAAGTAACATCAACATAAAAGCACTCCGGACTTAGGAAAGGAGAAACTACATGTACATGAGCAGACAAATGCAAAAGAATGTTCCAGAATTCAGGATCTGAAAGTGTCTCAAAATCAAACAAAAAGAAGCTAGTCTTTCATAGAAAGGGATAAGCAAGAGAACACTGAAGGAAGTAGGGAGGGTTGAGTTGACAGCTTGGTCTGAGCTGTTGAATAGGAAATATTTCTCACTATGAGTCAAGCTGATTCTCAGAAAGAACAGTTAAGTGGAGAGGTTGTGTCCCTTATTGTTTGCATGAACTTGAGTGTGAGCCACAGATCAGGGCCAGTGGAAAGGGGAGATGCCTCAGAAAAGTTTGATTAATTCAAGTCCGTGGGTAAGCATTGGAGAATTGTGAGGACTTAGTAGTGAATCCTGAGTTATAGGAAAGAATATGGGTAAAAACAAACAGTTGTGCAGTCCCAATTTAGATTCTGCAGTCTGTGAAAGGTTGTCCACATCACCTCCCAACATTCAGGTAACTGGGGCTCTTGTAGAAGTTTCTCAGAACACCAAATCTGCATGGAGTATTTGCATTACTTCTGTGCACTAGTTGTAATTAAAATTAATTATATTAGGGGAATGAGAGTGCTGATAGGAGGCAACTGACTGTTTGTACCCATCCTCTGAAACCACATTCTCCTTAAAAAACAAATACACAAACAAAAAACGGAAAAAAAAAGTCTATCTCTGGGTAGGAACTCTTTGTGGTTATGGTTACCTCTGGGAGGAAAAAAATGTTTTTCATACCTTGAACAACACTCAGCAATCTTTTTCTGTAAAGAGATGGAGAGAAAATATGTTTAGTTTTGCCCACCCTATGGTTGCTGTCCCAGCTATTCAACTCTGTAGTTGTAGCACAAAGGCCCCCATGAAGACAATTCTAAGTAAATGGTCCTTGCGGTGCACCAGTTAAACTTTATTTATGAACACTGAAATTTTAATTTCATACATTTTCGCGTCGCAAAATAGTATTCATTTTTTGACGTTTTTCCAAACATTAAAAAAATATGAACCCCTCTTAGGGATCACAAAACAAAACAGGCAGCGGGATTTGACCTGTTGGCAGCAGTTTGTCAACTCCTGATCCCTGCTCCAGTCCAGAGTAGAATGTGCCTCTCAGTGTCATCTCTTCCTGTTTAAAATATTTTATGTGGGCCTAGGATGCACCAAGCAGTTTTAAGTTGCTTCATAGATAAAATTTCATTGAATCAAAAGTCCTGACAGGTAGGAAAAATAAACTATATTTTAATCGAAAGTCCTGACTTGTAGGAAAAATAAATTATATTTTAGGAGACTGAGCTCGGATAAATTAAATTTTCTCTGTGGTTACACTCATAGTACCAAATGCAAGTTGCAAACATCATTCTGGCTGATTGGGTCCTGAACTTAGATTCTGCCCAAGGTGCTACACTGTCTCCATTTTCTGTCCTTTGCTTGACCTATCTCACTACTTTGTTGCCTAAAGATTCCTGTCTGGTGCCTTAAGTACAAAAAGGTATCATAAGGCACATGCAGGCATGTAAATGGTTTCATTTAAGCAAATATTACTGATAATTTTTCCCAGTATTTCTTACACCTTGTGCTAAAGGAATGTTTCTCGATGGGTGAATGGAAGTGATACATTAACTTTGAAATTATTAAATCTAATGACAGGGAATTTTCCTGTATTTTTTATTGTATAATATAACATAAATACAAAGCTAAGAAAGAAAAAAGCAATAGCATTAAAAGCACTCTTCAACAAGTAGTTACAGGACAGATCTCAGAGTTTGTCATGGGCTATCTTACCATCATCTCAGATTTTTCCTTCTAACTGCTCCAGAACATTGGAGACTAGAAGGAATAAATATTTTTTTAACATCACAATTGACTTTTTTTTCTTTTTTGTGTGTGAAAAATAACATATATACAAAAAAGCAATAAATTTCAAAGCACAGCATAGCAACTAGTTGTAGAACAGATTTCAGAGTTTGGTATGGGTTACAATTCCACAATTTTAGGTTTTTACTTCTAGCTCTCTAAGACACTGGAGACCAAAAAATATATATAGCAATAAAATGACCTAGCAATCATACTCGTTTGTTAAACCCTACCTTCTCTGTATAACTCCATCACCTTTCATCTTTCTCTCCCACTCTTTAGGGATATTTGTGCTATGTGCATTCTGACTTTTTTGTGTTGGAAGGGGGCTGTCAGTAATATGGGGTAGGGAGATGGAACTAGCTGATATTCTAGAGAAGCTGACACCTCTAAGTTTCAGGATTTATCTGGTCCAGGGACCCACCTGGAGGTTGTTGGTTTCTGGAAAGTTACCGTAGTGTGTGGAACCTTTATAGAATCTTATATATTGCCCTAGGTGTTCTTTAGGATTGGCTGGAATGATTTGGGTTGGGTTTTGTCAAGCTGTGGTAAGTAGTAATATCTAACTGAAGCTTGCATAAGAGTGACCTCCGAGTAGCCTCTCGACTCTATTTGAACTCTCTCAGCCACTGATACCTAATTTGTTACACTTCTTTTCCCCCTTTTGGTCAGGAAGGCATTGTTGATCCTACTGTGCTGGGGTCAGACTCATCCCTGGGAGTCATCTCCCACATCACCAGGTGGACTTTCACCCCTGGATGAATGACAGGGAACTTGTATTATTACACCTAGAGAAAATGAAAAATTACATTTTTTTAAATCAGACATCCCAAGTAAAGTGGAGATTCATTCATGAGATTTTATGCCTCCTGAAGGCAGACTGTCACCTCATGACTTGTTTATCCATCACAATATTTAGTATGATGGCTTATGTATAGCAAAATTCTCAATAAAGGTTAGTATACATAAGATTTTATTTCTCTCTTTCCCAAGAAGTAGGTATAGAAATTTTATGTACTTTCCATTAGTTTTTGTGTATGATTAAGTTTTATTTCATGGAGAGAGAAGAAATGTTGCAATGCCATTTTGAAGCTTTTATTTGAAAGGAGAAAACATTTTCAAAGCTCATCATATGCTGAGTTATAATTTAAGTGTTAGTAAAAAGAAAGGTTTGCTTTCTTATTAGGGTTGTCATAGTATACCTAGAAGAGATATGAAACAGGCTGCACTCCATCCTTGTCACTTCCCCAACAAATAAATTGCTTCCAGTTGGTTTGAGCCAGGGGTTGTCTTAATGTTCAAGTTCATGTGATTATTACACTCTAATAAATTTGAGCCAATCTCGTTCCAGTTCCTTTTGCATAGGATACTCTGAAGTCACCTCAGTAACCAGACTACTGAACCTCTGACGCCACTAGACTTCTTTGATAAACATAAGCAGAATGTGAGGATTCAATGAATAAACATTCAATTCCAGAGCACCTAGGGTGTGCCTTCCTCAAAAGCTCATTCCTGCAGTTGTCAGAGACGAGAGAATTATAGATCACACTTATTCGGGGGGGTGGTAGTGGTGGCTCATTTTAAGAGGATTCTATTTATTTTGCAGGCTTACATTTTATCCTTTGTGCCTTTTAATGTATAATTTATTAGAAAGATCTGTGTTGGTCATCGGCAAAACCTGGCACAAAGGAATATTTTTGATGTGATATGATAAAGTACCATTTTCTTGATTAGAGATTAGCTTAAGATTCCTCTTGTTATATTGGATGTATGTTATTAAATTGTCTAGCCAGGAGTGTCTAAAAGTCAAATCTCATCTTTATCTGCAACATGCTTGATATTACAAAGATAAGACCATCTATCATTGCTTAAGATTTAATTTATTTTTCTCCACTGAAATTTTGCATTTAAAACTGGTAATTTTTTTCCTATTAACTAGAAGAAAATGGATATTAATCATGTTTTCATTCCCCAGCCAGGTTTCCTGACAGTTAGAGGCAAGTTGTAATTAAAAAAATAAAAAAGGAGAAAACTCATATTAGATAGAAGATTAGAGGCATTGTGGCTGTTGAATAATGTGGAATCAAATGCAAGATTTAAGCACTGTTCTGGCTATTTGGATCCATAAGCAACACACCACTTTGTCTCTGCTTTTATCTCTTGCTTGACCCAATCATCACACTCCACTACATATTGAACAAGGGAGAACATCTGGCAAATTGTTTAAACACTCAGTGCCTCTGTTTCCTCATTGGTAACTGGGGGTAATAGTAAATTTACTTCATGCAGTCATTGTGAAGACTAAATGAGCTAATACATGCAGAGCTTATTTGCCTAGGACATAACATTATGGACATAAGCTCGTATTATTATAATTATTTTCACAGAATCTTTCATTAACATTAGTACATTCCTTTTAATTTCCGATATAAAAATGTGCATCATCTTAAGTTGACTTTGGAAGTTGGAAAAAATATATCATTTCAAATAATGTTTATGAAACAAAATAGACCTGACAAGATATCAGTAAATCAGAAACGGTAATAATTGTGCCTCTTTACCCATATTTCAAACTTCTTCTTTTTTCTATGAAAACAGTGATATTGATGTGTTATATTTGTATTATTCTTATAGTTTCATAAGGTAGATCGACATAGATTCCCTCTTTTACATAGGAAACACTTAGGTTATCAATTATTAGGTGATAGTGACAAGATTCAATTACAAGTTTTTTTCTGACTTATTGACAAACATGGTTATATTTTTCCCTAGATTTCTTATGCCTACCAGAGTGGTTGCCCCTAAAACTAAAACATGAAAAATAAGAAGTTTATTGAAATAATTATTGGTATCTTTCTTCAACAAATTCCCTTGGTAGTGAGAAAGTGACCTACACTTATGCTTAACTTAAATAGGTCATTGGCAATAAACTTAATTTTTAAGAATACAGAGACTCACAGAAGATTAAAAATGTAGCTTAAGACATGCTGCAAATGGATGCAAGTGTCAGGAACAGAAATAGTCCAAACCAGCAGGTGTTTTTATGTAACATATTTGCCTGTCTGAGAAATAATATAGATATTATTATTATCTAATAATTTAATATTTATTAACCCTGATACTCAAACAGAGCTGAAAATTTACTGTGGGAAGGAATTCTGTTTTGTTCCTACCATAGCACTTAAATCAGTATGAGACCAGACCGAACATAAATATTCAGTAAGTACTTAAAATTTTATTATGATGACACCAAAAAAAAAAAAAACCTTTATCTTTATTCACAAAGTGTTGGGAGAGACAAATTGTAATTTCACTGTCCTGTACAACAAAAATTTCTCTTTAATTATCAGTTTAATCAGTTCAACCCAATAAAAATAAGCATTTGACATTATCAGAAATTCAGAGGATAGTTAATGTGTGTCTCAAATATTTCATATATATGCATCAGGTAAAATAAAATATATGGACTTTCTCAGCCCTGGAATGCTATGATGATGTCACATAATATTTGCCAAGACATTTCCTGCATTACACAGCTAGCAACTTAGATAGTTTGTGTTTTACTTTCTTTCAGAAGTGAGTTGAGAGTGTATTCATCAGCAACAAAAACTACGGACATCCTTTTCGGCATGTTTTTAACTGCTAGTAACTGATTCCCCTTTGATCTTCTTTCTTTATTTAAGTGCCTTTGAGACAATAAGCCTTCAGCTGCCGAATGTTTTTTTTTGGCTAAGTTTATACAGTAGACTAGAAAACATGCCGTTAAGGTAAACCAAACTCTGCATTCTAGCCTTTCAACTTAAATCTGAGGTTGAGAGTCATTAGCAGCCTATTTTTTGTTGAGATTCATTCCTTTCCAAAGTATTTTATCACTTAATATTTCATTTTAAGCTTATAAGAGCCTTTGATATTATTCCCCTAAAGACCCCAATGTCTTGTACCACCAGTGTTAACTTATAAATCTCATTATCAGCAGTAGCAAAATTGAAAGTCAGGCTTCTGATTCTTTTTTTATATTTCCAGTGTTACTTCCAATTTAATTATTATCTGCTTAGGGGGAAAAATCTACAGAAAGGCTGAAAATGTACTTGATATTCAGAAAGGAAAGCTATCACTATACTCTACTTTCTCAGAAATTTTCTATCAAACAATGCACAGAACCCTCAGAAAACAGTATCAACAGTGTTTCTTCTGCTAGGTTAGAAGATGGAGCTTGAGATGACAGTGTGCTACGATGAGCCAGGAAATCTATATACCTGTGCTTCATAACTTCTTTCTTATGTTCTGTCATTTCTGGCATCAGAGAGAAGAAGGTAAAAAACAGAGTTTCCCTTCATGAAGGCTTTAATAGTGCAGGGTCATCAAACTATGCTCAGTACATAGTTTCTTACATCGGTGAGACTATTGGACTGATGGGAACTGGAACACCAGGCAATAGCTTTGTCACAAAATAAAGGATGGCAACTGCCTTGCAAGGTGAAGAGAGGAAACAGAACAAGGACATGCCAGGCACACTGTGAAGTGATGCAGCATGAGCTATGATCGCTTAGAGGCAGATGCTGAAGAGAGGCCAGCTGGTGCTTTGTAATTCAACTATTTTGAGAAAAATGTTATGGAGAATGGGAAGCAGATTTGCAAACCCATAACGACTGGCTCGTCTTGCAAGCACCAGTCACAGCTGACAGGTTGGATGAATTTAAAGGACCTAAAGCCACGCAGCACCGACAGAGTGTTTACTTCCAGAATGAAGAGGCAGGTTTATAGAAAAGAGCAATGTTAGAGGTGAGGACAGCCCAGAGCTCAACTGGACCAAAGTGTTCACTTCTATTTATGATGAAACAGAAAACCTGGAAACCCATATTGCTTGCCTCAGGGTGAGTTCCCAGCAAAAACAGGAACTGCGGTCAACATACTGAGATTCTCACACTGATTCTCACCTTTGGAATTTAATACAGTATTGCCGTCCTTTTTTAGGGCTATTGATTTTAAATTAAAAATTGGTTTAGAGGGAATCATAAGCTCTCCAGAAAATAATTGTAAGATGTTGATGTCATTCCGAGTGTATTAGGTGTTATGACTTTTCTAGAAACGTGTTTCATTAATTTTATCATATCACTAAAACTGGGAGGCTGTCATTTCTGGAATTGTGAGCATAGGATAAGAAAAGTTTAATGAAGGGTTTTTGAGAACAATTTGAAGTCTAATTTGATGTTAATTATTCTCTTTCTCTCTCTCTACATACATATATGCACACTCTATAGATGGATAAATATATGTAAACATATGTACAAATATGTTTATATATATATGAAGACTTTAAAATTATGAGTGAGGAAGTATTTTTACTTATATGTCTATATGATTCCTGGGCATAAAGTAAAAATAAAAGCTCATTTATAACTAGAAGTAACCTTTTATCCTGACTGTACTATTCATTCATTAATTTCATGTACTCTTTATAAAGGAGTCATAGTAAGCATATGGTGTATCTTATTCCAAAAGAGATAAAAACTCTTTTAGCTGTCACTTTTATAATGTAACCAATTGTAAACAATTATTGCTGAAATTTCTCTAGGAAAATTTTCATTCTATTCACCATATCATCAATCTGAACCCCTAGACAAGGTGCCCGTAAAGACAAATTTCAAGTAAAGTCTAATGGAGTTACTAAAATGCACCCATTGATTACGTTAAGATGGATACCTGGAAAACTGCAATCACACTGATTCTAATGCTTGTATATGCAATCAATTTTACTTAGGCAACACCTATGCAGCCAACAGAAGGATGGGCTTTCCTGATTTGTTTTCCTGATTTTAAAATTTTACCATGTACCTAGGATAAAATAGACATTTGGTGTTACAAAAATGAATGGTGTTGTATTAAAATAGATATTACCATTTACAATATTCTTCCTGTATGGAAAGGGGAATATTTGGGGAAAAAGTGAGGTGTGATGAATTAGGACACAAAAAATGGGTTTTGCCACTAATTTAATTACATGAACTTGGACAAATAACTTAGACTTTCTTCACCTGTTAAATACAGGTGATAATAACAGCATCACAGTGTCGTGGTAACCATGAAGTGAAACTAAATGTCAGGCTGCATGGGAAACTGAGAAATAAATCATACAAGTATAAGTTAATATAATCATTTTCCCCATTAATTTAGTACATGGTGGAACTACAAAATAAATTTCATCTAGCAAGATCTCCCATTTGGCAATACTAGGAATAGTAATGTATTTGCTAATCTAGATATAAGAAATTCAGTATCTTCTTTCTATTATAAAGTTCTTAATATTTCTATCTACAGCTTTCAGATTTTCCATTTTGGGCCACAAAACGTAGCAAACTAATAGCACTTAATTTCTCACCATAAATAAGTGATTTGACTCTTCTAGCAACAATTATAGGGTCTCTATAAAGTTAATGGTTTAAAGTATGGTCCAAAATAGTCTGGATATTTAGCCTGCTTAGTATTTATACTGAGCATTGTAGGAAGAGGTTAAGATAACAAAGGGGATTTTGAATATAACATTGTTTGCTTTCAAGGGCTAAATTCCTCTATTAGATTTGGGCAAATGGAGGTGCTCATTTGTGCTGTTGAGGCCAGTTTCTGTGCTTCCATGTCCTCCTGCCCTTAGCTGTTGGCTCCTTTATCAATTTATTGTTCCCCATGTGGATACAAATTTCTCATCCATCATTTCCTCAAAATAATCTCTTTAATATAGGCCTTTGGGTCTAGAAGACTTTGACCGAAAGTTTGCAGATAGCAAAGCATAATTAAAGCAAAGAAGAGCAAACCATGTTACAATGTTCTTATTTGAAATTTATTAGGCATTTCTCACCACAGGAAAATTTCTCACCCTTATAAGACATGTTGCTCCAGTTAATTTTATTTTTCTCCTTCACATCTTCTAAACCTCTTGCATGTACATTCCATGGAAATTCAAGTTAATATTCTATATGGAGCAGTTTGGCTTTCCAATCTTCTCCTTAATACTGGTTTTGAACCTAAATTTACATATACTAACATTGCTAAGCCAAAGGCCAGCCTCTCCATAACTTCATCAGAGCAATTTGAAACATTGAAAAAAGATCGATAGAGCAGTTAATGTTTGTTGGTTTGCTTGCGTGCTTGTTTTTACTGTACCCGGGGTACAAATTCTTCAGAAAGATGATGTTTTTCCTTTACCCTTAGGAACAAAAGGAGAAATTCTACCTTCAAAAAAATCCCTTTGTTATGAAAGAATTATCTTAGCTGGGTTTCTAAGCCTTGGTAAAAGTCACTCAATTTGTCCGAAGCCTCATATGCAGAGATGAGTGTTCACTTTAATTCCAAAAGCAGCTGGGTAGGGAAATCTGCCCAAGGACAGTGACAGAAATGGTCAGAAAGTTGCCAGCTGGAATTTGTAGAGATGTTCTTCCTAACAAGACAACTAGGAACCTGGTGACCTCCAGCAAGGGCACACACGTCTGGGTGGAAATGCGAGATGAGGTGGAGAGTGAGGATAGAAACAATCCTGTATTTCAGTGGGCTGCTCCTCTTACAAAAAGTCAGGAGCCTCAGGACATCCCTGGCTCATCACCCATCCTTATAATGACCATCACAATCTGTTCTTCCTAAGGATACATAATCTCAAATTTATACTCTGCTAAGAAAATAAAAAAAAGTTACTGTCGTTTACCTTAACTTCTTCACCCACAGCAAAACATGCCTTTTAAATAGAGCATTTAAGCATTGTAAACAAATTATCAGGCTTTCTGACTTTTCCTCTCCAATGGAGGTAATACCTTTGTTTGCTGGAGAGCAGAATTTCCTGTTGTGCGCAATTGAGAGTCTTAAAACAACAAGAGATAGATTTCTGATAAGTAGAGTAGACCTAGGTCAACCAAAAAACAAAACAAAACAAAACAAAACAATGATTTCTCTCTTAATTTATAAAGGGAGTGAATCAATTAGCATTTTAATATCAAATTCGCAGTTGGTCTTCCCTTAACTAGTTACAAAGCATTCAGCAAGGTCTGGCTGGCGCCATGGGGTCCTCTATCCCTAGGCAATTTGGAGGATATTTTGGTTAAAACTCAGCATCATGGGCGGCTGCCGTGGCTCAGCAGGCAGAGCTCCGACCTGCCATGCTGGAGGTCTGGAGTTCGATCCCTGGTGCCTCCTGCCCATATGCAAATTAAAAAAAAAGAAAAAAAACAAAAAAAACCTCAGCATCACTAAATATTGTTTCTACCTTTAGTGTAGTGCCTTGCTCCCTCGATCTTCTGGGTCATTAGCTGGGATATTTCTATAGTCCGAAGGACCAATTGCTCATTTTCTCTTGACAAATACCTAATGCAGATTTTGATTTGGTTCTATAGAGGGTTAAAGAAGAATTTTTGCTACTATTAAAACTGTTGCTACCAGACTATTTTCAGCCAATATTCCAGGTAGAGTAGCCATTTCAAATATACAGTGAAATTTCTTTCTTTGTATTTTTATAGAAAACCATCTTAACCTTTGCTCGGAGCTGTTGAATTTATTACTTAAGTTACATCATTTTTAGTAGATACAAATGAACGTTTATATGAATGTAAAATGCATTCAATTTTTTAAAATTCTCAATTAATTTATGAAAGTTTATCTTTCAATTTCCTTTTAAGGGTATTGAAAGCTAATGTTAATACTGCTTTTTCACAAAGGGCAACAACATATGTGGTATAAAAAGTTCAAATAACTTTCAATTATATTTAGAAGTAGAATAAATGCAAGTTCTTCATATGACATGACATTTCCCCATGATACAGGCTATAGCTACTATAATTTATTTTAACTTGTGAATCATCTAGTGCACGATTTGGAAGTGAAAATGCTGTCAAGGTTACCATTGCTCTGGTGTCTCCAACTGCTCTGATGGGTCACAAAAATGTAATGGAAATTTTCACAGAATTTATGGTTTTAAGACCTATTTCCTATGCATGACTCCATCACATCCTCCACATATTCATTCATTCATGCAATGCACTCTTTTCTTCACTGTGGAGTAGGGTAAAGACTCTAGGAGCTTCTGAGGCCACAAGAATAGTCTGAGCTTCTGATTTTGAGGATCTGAGTCAAATCTACCACATGGGATAGAAGTCGTTTCATCTTGCATGTAAGTGCTTAGCTTTGGTGTTAACACATTTAAGTTAGGTCCCAGTTATCACTCAATAAATCCATGACTTGTCCAAGTTATTGACCTATATGACCTTCAGTTTCCTTCATCTGTAAAAGGACAATGTCAATGCTAAATATCTCATAAAATATTAAAGTTTTGAATAAGTTAGAACCTAGGATAAATTTTACACACTGCCTACCATAGAATGTACTGAATTAATCAATTACTGTTAGTTGTCGTTGTTGCTGTTATAACTAGTATAATAATTACTACTGTTTAGTAATAGATTTGGAAAAAATAAAGTTCATGGAGATGAGCAAACTGTAATGGTAATAGTCATGGATTACTATAGAAGCACAGACTCTTTTAGAAAGAAAGATTCTAGACAGACAATAGCACAAGAGAAGAGTGCAACATGAAGAGAGGGCAGAGGGCATGGCAAAAGCAGAGGTGAGAGAGCATGGATTATTGAGGAATGATGAATGTTTCCCATGGTCAGAGAGGGTGGCAGAAGAGAAGGTGGAAAGAGCCAACTTGATATTATTAATTTATAAAAGGCACAAAAGTGTTTTAAAATGGCACAATATGAAGAAGAAAATAGAATATAAAATACAAGCATATCTTTCAGTGGGGCTGACACCCAGTGTGGTAAATAGTGTTGAGAACTACTTTATGGCCATAAAATTTGGACTAATGTAAATATATCATCATCTTCTTGAATACCTTAAGCAGCCTTTTACTATGATCCATGTTTAATCTCCTATGATAAGGCAAGTTTACAAAAGATACCCTAGATTTTAGCCAGGCTTCCAGCCAACTCTGTGCTCTGTAGCAGAAAGAGAAGAGACCATTTATTTTCAACAGCCCATGAAGCTCATTTGAAGACCTAGAAATCATAACCAGTGAAGCTGCTGCCATGACCCAAAGGAAAAAGTTCTAAGGCCAAGTGGAGAAAGGAGACCTAGCCACATATTAGTGATTTCACTCCCAGCACCAGCATTTTTGAACATACGCATTTTCATAATGCGTCTATTTCTATATAAAGTGTACTTTTTTTCTACTCACGTTTACCCAGTTGATGGATGAAGATATTAGAGAACTAAATTTGCTTCAATGTATTCATTTCATTTGTAATTGAGCTGGAATTTAATATTAGTTCCTGATTTGAGAACTCTTTTCAATCTCTTTTTAAATGTTAAAGCATCTGATTTTCCTCTATGATTAAAATGCTTCAATATATGGCCTCAAAATCATTTCTCTTATTACTTTTTATGCTCCATCAGCTGCTAATCATATTAGCAGATGATCAAATAAAAATTATGACAATTAAAAATAATTCATTATCCTAACTTAAACATTTTATGATAAATATAAAGCTTTGCTTAAAGCTTTTTGGCATCAATCAAGTGATTGACATCCTCACTGTAATCTTACACAATGCCAGGTCTGATAACTGGGAAAATTTAAACTTCAGCCATCCAATTAAATGTAACAGAGCCATAGCTAGAATCAGCTACCGTTGCTTCCCCCTCATTTAGAATTAACTGTACTGCCCGTGCCTCTAAGGTAGCTATTTGCAAAAACATGCTTTTCTACTTTATAATAAAAATAGTAATTTTACTGTCTGGAAATGTTGTTAAACTTGAAATCCATATAGAGCTACTTTTTTTGCATGAGTTTATTAACTTAGCAAATAACAAGGTAGATTAATCTCAGAGGAAAATGAGAAACTTAGTTCTATCATGGTAGTAGACAGAAATATTGACCCAAAGAAAACTGTTCTCTCTCCGAGGCTTCTGATATTTGCCTGTAGATGAATACCATAACCTCAGAGAATCGAATTTCAAAATGATTATAAACAGTAAACTCTTCAAAGTCACAAGGCATTGCCTTATATCAAAGGTGGAAGGAAGCCCCTGTGTCATTAGTTAATTAAATATCACTGTTAAATGACTAATTATGAAAAAAACATTTTATTTGATGATTATCTTCAATTATTATGATGACATCAATCACTATCCTTTTTTTACATTTGCTTAACTATCCAGCTATCTGCTAGCAAATGTTGCTTCTCCTTAGGGGATGTTCCAAACTGGAGCTATTTTTTTTTTCTGCACCATAAATCTTCGGATATATCACTTGAGATAAGTTTAATGCCCTAATTTGTAAAAAAAAACACCATGCTGTCATTTTGGATATTGTACCAAATATCACCCTCTAAAAAGTTCTCATTGCCTCTTCTTTCCTATTTGTATGATTATAATAGTGTATATGTGTATATGTGTGTGTGTGTCTGTGTGTGTGTATGATATTTTTAAATCATGGTAATTGCTGACATATTTTAAGTTAAGTGTGGTAAAATAGAGTTCATAATACATTTAATTCATATGTACTGTCAACAAAAGGGCTAAATTGGTTTATCTGTTTTATTTGGAAGATTGAAAGTCAGAAATGCCTGCTAGCTAAAGTTTACATTTAAGTAATTTTTGAAGAAGTTTGGAGATGTGGGAGATTTAAAAGAACTTGTGAAAAAAAAGGTAAAAATACAATGCAGAGATAATTTCAATTCTATTCCTCATCTTCTTTGAACATCTGTAAAATATAAACAGTAGCTCACAGGATTATTTTGAAGAGCAAATGGCATGTTGTATACTAAATCACTTTTTAAGCTGAAGTGTTATGTAAATGAGGGCTATCATCGTACTTCCTTAGTTTTGCCAAATCTTTTCTTATTTTCTTAGTATTCTTGGAGAATGAGCTTTTGTAAGCTTACTACTCCATAAAACAAATGATTTTATTTTCTCCCTAAATTTGCACATTCCAATTGGTGGGTTGCCCACTGCCTAGAGACCTGTAGGATTTGGGGATCAAGATTATCTTTCAGTGTCTTATAAACTTGAAGCTTCCCACTTCTGTTTGACAGGATTACATATGTTTCTGGAATTAATTTTTAAAACTGTAAGAGACACATCATATCCCAAAGAGAACAATATTAAAAGAAACATGACTAAGTGATATCTATGTAATCTGTAAATGATGTTTCTCAATTACTGGAGATATTTGTCCATTTTTTTTAAGAAATAAATATATGAAAAGGCAATATTTGTAAGGAATATCACATGAATTTCCTTCTATCTTAATCTTTCCACTTTTATCCAATTTATTGAGATATCAGCATTTTTCATTTCTTTGGTTACTGTCAGCCCTATTGAGTATATGTATCAGCCCACTTAGCAAGCTTTAATTAATACCCCTCGGATAATAATATTTGTTAAATGAATTAATAAATAATTACCAAAACATTACACTTAGTATAAGTTTCAAAAATGAGAATATTTTAGTTTTGTTAATTTTACAACAGAAAGAATAAGATAATTTCAGATAGTGAAATATAATATGAAATGAAACTCCAGTAGCCCTCAGAAATTGTACCATCACTTATAGGTGGTGTTAAAACAAGGCCTCTTCCTTCCATTTCTAAGGTTTTCTAAATCCTGGATTCATAGTAGATTTAGTTCAGTGTTAAAAGTTCATAGTAGATGTTTGGGAAGGAAGGGAGAAGGATAGAAAGAAAGCAAAGAAAGAAAGGAAAGGAAGGAAAGGGAGGGAAGGACAGACGGATGAGAGGAAGGAAGGAAGATAAGATAAAGGAAGGGAGGAAGGTAGGAGGAACCGAAGGAATGAAAGAAGAAAGAGAAAGGAAAAGAAAGTAAACAAAGGAAAGAGAGAAGGAAGGAGGGAGAGGGAAAGGGTATATGAACTATGCTGAAATCCCAAGTTTAGAGGCAGGACGAAAGGAAGGATATTCAAGGTTTTATATATATATAAAGAAGGATATGCAGTTATACAAGGTCTGTACCGCCTTCTGGTCTGATGATTCTTCAGAGGGAGGTTTCTAAGCCTAGAACCCTTCCCCTTGGCCTATTCATTAGCTAAGTATCAGAGCAGGCAAGATTTGTGAGATGTGAAAAGAAGGTTTTTGGATAGTTTCTGCTACTATTCCCATATATTGCAATAGGTTATGAAGAATTGATATTGACACCACCAATATAAGTTATGTCAAATTTGACCTTCGCTGAACCTCTAAGACAGAGCTTTGTGCTTCTTTCTTGTTTTTTTTTATTTTTTTCCCACAGCATGTTGTTTCTGTCATCATTTTTGTGCACATTTCAATGTGTAGTGCAGTTTTTTTTTTTGGCTGCCTACCTCCAATAATAAAATGTCCTATTCACTGCTCTGTCCCATTTCTAATATTGTGCCAGGAGCCCAAAGATATGCAAAGCGTGAAGTCTATGAATGAATGTGTGCCTCTCCTAATGTGTTAGGCTGAAGCATGGTCTCACAAAGATGTCCGTTCCCTAATCCTTGGAACATGTTGATGTTAATTTACATAGTCAAAGGGATTTTACAGATGTCATGGAGTTAAGAGTCTTGAGATGGAGCTGGAGAGATAATCCTGGATTATCTGAATGGCACCGATGAAATCACAAGGTCCTTATGTGATTTCAAGAGGATGAAATCACAAGAGGAAGCAGGGGGAGATCTGACTACATAAGTGGAACGTTACAGTGATGCAAAATGAAAAATATTTGACCAGCTGTTGCTGATTTTGATGAGGAGGGAAGGGAAGATGAGCCAAGGGGGCAGGTAGAAAAGGAAAGGAAATGATTGTCTCCTGAAACCTCCAGAAGGAAGGCAGCCCCCATCCAGGCCTTGATTTTAGACTTTTGACATACAGTCCATAAGCAAATGAATTTGAGTTGTTTCTTTGAAGCCACTAAATTTGTGGTAATTTATAACAGTAACAATAGGAAACTAATGCATCTATTTAGCTTGTCATAGAAAGTAGTCTATTTAGTCTAAAGTCATTCAAATAAAAATCTTTCTTGTGTCTTTTCAAAACAGCAGTCTTCCCAGGTTGGACACACCCTGAGAATTTGGGTGAACACCTGAAGATATGGGGAAAAAAGTAATTGCTCTGGGCTTCTGTTTCCCAACTAAAAGTGGTAGGAGTTTTACCAGTTGGTCCTTTTCTGTCCAAATATTCTATGAATTACCATGCTTCTTAATGTATCCCTAAATGATTTTAAAGACTTTCATGGAAATGTGCTAAAAAATGTTGATAAACTAGCATGCTAAAGAAGTATGAATTTTAAATATATTTTATACCCACTATTATGTACACATGAAAAGTGAATATGAGAATTACAGATAGAACTTATTACATTAGGAGTATTTTAAAAGATCAATGGCTTTCAGTAGTATTAACTTACCCAGTTCCTGTTTTGACAAATAGACATTTTAAGGCTCTGATCAAAGAAAGCAGGTGAAATGGGAATAAATATAGTATCAAATACATTGTCCAAACAAATCACTCAGTCCTATGATTTTCTCATGTGATGATCTTCAGCTTCACTCTTCCGCCACCATCACCCTGACCCTGATATTTCTTACCAGATCAGATCATTTTATTTCAGACACGGCAAACTCCAGAACCCTGATCTCTGAGCACAGCCTCTAGTCTTCCCAGCTTTCTCACATTTTCACACCCTCCATAACTAAGCTTTGACCTCACATAGACCTTAAGTGCCTGAGTCCCTCTATTTTCTCCCAGTGATGAGTCCTTCTTGGCCTCATTTTATTCTCTTCCCAGAAGTTGCTCCTTGGTGCAGGCATCTCTGTCATTCCTTGCATGCATTTGAGAAACCTCAAACTCTATGTCAACTCTACAGTTTGCTTCTTCTGCTCCAAAGCTGTCTACTGCTGAAAAGTAGAGAAAATATGTGAAATTGCACAGTTTTATTTCATTATCAATTCATTGTCTCTAACTTCTATTAATCTTCCATGAGGCCAGATCTTTTTTAGCTTTTCCTTAACCAGCAATTTATCCCATTCAGTACCACTCCCCCCAAAAAAAAATCCAGAGATTGATATTTGTCTTCAATTCTCTTAAAGAAATCCCATTCTCCCATTTTTGTTAGTCAACCTTGTTTTCTTTTCTTCCAGGCAAACTGAGGTCAAGGAGGACTACTCTAACTCCTTCCCTTCACCCCTGCCCTCATAACTATGTCATCACCTACATGTGCCATTAGCTTCACCTTCTTTCTTCCACCCTCAAGTGACATGTTTTAAAAACATTTTTCCAACTATATATTTGATGAAGGCAGCCAACAACCTGTCTGAAATTCAATTCTGATCTCATCATCCCTCCACTTAATTTGCTTTTGGATATTTCTGTATTTCTTGGTCCCATAACTTCAAATGCCCTTTCACTGTTTTTCACCTACTTTGTAACCACTCATGCTTAATACTAAACTCATAAGCTATTTGTGAATCCTTATGCAGGATAAGTGTCATTCCTCTATGATTCCAGAATACCAAATGCAAAAATTAACCATCTATGCCACCGCCCCACTGGTCGAGCAATTCCTAAAATGTAGGCCTCGGGTTGTTAATTTGTCATCTCCAATGTTTAGCACAATAACTTTCACTTCGAAGGCACTCAAAAGTCATTGCAACATTTCCCTACCTACTCAACAAATTACTGTTGCACTTATAATAAAATTTGCATATAATTATGCAACATAATAGCTAACAAATATGGTGCTTTAGATGTACCAGACACTATATATATTATAATGGTGCTATTGTTTTCCACCAGGAAATTGAGTTAAGTAACTTTCATTATGTTCAGTGAGCATGTAGGCAATGGGCCCAGGATTATATTCCAGCTATTTTTTTTTTCATTTGTTGTGTCTTTTGTTTGTTTAATGTCTACCTCATTCACTAGGCTATATGAGTCATGTGTTCCTGGTTCACCACAGTAAAGTCAACAGATACAAAGTGAAAATTACATGATACATATTAAAAATGTATTGGTTGACATTTTAAATAATTGAGGGCTTGTTGGGCTGGATTAAATTAAGTCTTTATTTATAGTGTGTTCTATTAATTGAATAGAACACATTCCTTTATTAATTTTCCCTCTATCTTACTTGATTCTTGAAAAGAAGAAATAGGGAGTACTTTAGAATTTAGGTTTGGAAGAACATAATATTTAAAAAATTCAACCCTAAAGATTGTTTCTCTTTAATTCCTTAGGAGTCTGGGATCTGTTCCAGGGAAATTCTTACTTAGATAAAATAACCATTGATTTCTTCAAAAGATAGCTCTTAAAATTTCATACATTTTCATAAAATTGAGTGGAAGTGCATGAAGACGTGTTCCTTTAATACTAGTTGATTTAATATAATGCATTTAAAAGACTCAGATACGAAACTGGATGTGATAAAATGGAGTGGAAGATCAGGGATCAGGATGCTGGTTCTCAGTATTATGGTCCATATACTGGTCCATATGACTCTCAGCCATTTATGGTTCCAAAATCTGCTTGTTGTCATGTGGCTTATAGAAAAGCCAGGAATGGAACACAGGTCCATCCTTCAGGGTTTTAAAAAATCCATAAGTAATATAAAACTTCCATAAAGTTAGAATTGAAAAGGGAGTTTGTGTCACAGTATTAAAGGATAATGGAATTTTAATTACAGAGCTTAGACTATCATTGTGAAATTTAGGAATGAATGTTTTTACATAAAATAAAAAAAGCGTGCAAAATGGGGGAAAAGAAGTGTAATTAATAAAGTGTCAATAGAAGAGAGAGTTCAAATAGAGTCGAGAGGTTACTCTGGAGGTTGCTCTTATGCAAGATTCAGGTAGGCCTATCATAATCTGCCAACCCCCAACCAGGACCATTCCAGCCAATCCTAAAGAATACCTAGGGCAATATATAAGATTCCACATGGGTTCAAGGCACTAGAGTAACTTTCCAGAAGCCTACAACCTCCAGATGGGTCCCTGGTCCAGATAAGTCCTGAAACCTAGCCCAGCCTCTCCAGAACATCAGATAGTTCCATCTCCCTACCCCATATTAGTGGAAGACCCCTTCGAATATGAAAAATTTAGAATTGCCACAGCCCAAACAACCCCAACGAGAGGTATGGAAAGGTCAAAGGTGATGGTGGAATTATACATAGAAGATAGGACTTAAGAAACGAATGTGAATGCTGAATCATTAAATTGGTATCTTTTAGTCTCCAGTATTTTAGAGCAGCTAAAATTAAAAACCTTAAATTTTGAAATTGTAGCCCATGTCAAATTCTGAAATATGTTCTACAACTTATTGTGGTGCTGTGCTTGGAAATTTATAGCTTTTTTGTATATATGTAACTGTTCACACACACACAAAAAAGGTGATTTTGATGATAAAGTATTTAAGCCCTCTAGCCTCCTATATTCTGGAGCAGCTAGAAGGAAAAATATGAAAGAATCATATGGTAACCTATGACAAACTCTGGGATCTATCCTGTAGACACTTTTTGAAGAGTGCCTTGAAAACTGTTGCTTTTTTATTTCTTTGTTTTGTATATATGTTATACTATACAATAAAAAAGTTTTTTAAAAAAGCCTGCATATAATATCTGTATCACTGTGATCGATAATCTTACTGATCTACAAGGAGTTACTTTATCCTTTATATGAAACTAAATTGAGACAACTTAGAAAAATGTATTTTCTTAGTATTTGCCTCCATTCATTTTTATTCTTTACAATCTAACTGGTTCCATGGTCATCCATCCACACATCAAAGTGAAACTAATACAAATGGAATATGAACCACTACAATAAAACATTTTAAAGGGAAAAAAGTTATATAATTTCCTGATAGTTATCTTTTTACAATCTGTATTTTGACAATATATTTAATTCTACCATTAAACACAACGGATAACTTTCGATCTCTTTTCTATTCCTCATATTTCTATTTAGCGTAAGAACCCTGTCATTTTCTTTTCAACATGCCTGAATTAGCTTGAAAGGTTGGCCTAAGTGTCATTAGCTTGTCTTACTTTCATTAGAATTAAACTATGTATCTTTTACAGTTTCTGATAGCTGGCTTGAATAGGGGCATCACTAAGAATTACTTAAAGAGTGCTCCATCCAGACAAGATTAGACTAACACTATTAGGTAGGAAGAAATGTATAACCTACTTTGTCATCAGTTATCAGCAGTACTATTTTATGTCCCACATTTTCAAAATTCTCTCAGAATAGGTCTTTGGACAACTAAGGGGAATAGCATAACAAATTGAAACCAAAAAAGGTAGCTGATTATAGTCAGCATGGTTCAAAAATAATATGGCTGTTTTTCTTGTAATTATAGTTACATAAATTCTTGGCTTATGAAGGTAATCTTAATGTTGGTTTTGAACCATATATTTTCCCTAATTCTTAAGGAGAAGGAATGCCTTCGATGATTCTCTCTAACTTTCTCTCTCACCAAAACAGTAAATAACCACAAATCTAGGCCAGAGTTTATCAAACTTTTTGATGTCAGGATCTGTTTTTATTTTTTTTAAATATTGAGAGTTGCAAAGAACTTTTGTTTATATGGGCTATATTTATTGATATGTATTGTATTAGAGTAATTTATGTAAGTCAAAACTTCAAAAGCGTGCAACCCAACAGCCATCAGAGTGATGATCTCACATGCAATGTGGCCTCTGAAAACTCTACTGTACACTTGTAAGAGAATAAGAGTGAAAAGCGCTAATACTGTCTTAACGATTATTATGGAAAAGCATTTGACTTCACAGACTTTTTGACCTTGACATTTTCTGAAACACTAGAAGTTAAAGGTATTGTAAGACTTTTTATTAGGAATCATTTTAATACATATTTAATGTTACTGAAATGGACATTACCTTGATATCTATTTATTTGGCTTTCTAGTATGTTGAAGCACTTTTTAAAGAGGATGCTTGCTGGGAAGCAATTTTATGTGGCTGATTTCAAGCAACTGGCTAGTGAATTTATAGTTAGGCAGTTTTATTCCTTCTTGACTGAAAATTCTATGATCACTAACGGATCAATATTCTGGGAAAATTTGGAAGCTAAGAAATGATCTCTGAGTCTCTGAATTTTATTTTTTTGTTACAATTTCACAAGTTCTGTTTAATAACTCATCTCTCTTTTTTTGCCCAATTCACAAATTAACAGTAAAGATTCTATTTATGAATTTCTCATAAGAAAACAGTAGAAATATGATATTTCTTCTTGAGTCTTTGGGAAAGTTTCTATTGTGCCTTTGCTAAGGTTGCTCAATGTTTCTACAAAATGCAGCTTAAGATTCTTCTTTGATTTTGATGAAGATTTAAAAGACATGTATTGAAAATGAGTATAATAAAATGGAAATGAAAATGATTATATTCTTCACAATCTTTGATTTAGAAACACTAGCTATAAAAGCTTAATGCATGGAGAGAAATATGCTTTAAAGTTTTGTTTCAGAACATTTGAAATAGTTTCAATTTTGATGAATACCTTCCTTAATAAAAAAAGAGGATAAACTAATCTCTGGTTATGAGTATATTGTATAAATTTGGTTATTGACTCTATTTTGATCACTACCATTAGTCAGTGTTCTTAATATTGGGTAGAAGATATTATTATTCTATCTAATAAGAAAAATATTTTTTATTTATATATTACCAAAAAGATCTCCAAATCATTGCCATCAAAAACTAAATTTATCCCTCAACATTTCAATAACCCAAACTCATTTCTTCATACTTAACATTTATTTTCAATCTTCAGAATATTGTTAACAAATATTCTTGGGCTTTCCTAAAGTTTAGGTTCTAAGATTGGAAAATTTTGTTTCATATTTGCCTGTTATGCTCTTGATAACTTCTCTGCCTCCCCTATGCCTATTTTCCTTCCTCCCTTCCTTCCTTAGTTCCTTCATTTCTCCCTTCCTTCCTTTTCTTTCTCTTTAATCTATTTACTTTGATGATTATTAAGTAAGACATTGTGTATGAAGATAAATATCCCCATGGGAACAGCATTATTTTTGAAAATATTGGCTCAGAAATGATCAACAAGAGCATGTATCCTGAGCATGCATTTCCCTCTAATTATCATCAATTTTTAGTAGACCTGTGCTAGGGTATGGCAATGGATGTATTTTTGTGTTGCTCTTACACTCAAACAAGTTATGCAATGGTTCATTCCACAGTCACATTCTGGGGTGCACAGTTAGTAAAGTCATTATGATAGGAGTTTAGGAAATGCCCTTTCCTCACAGAAGTTAGCCCCAATAAATTCTAGAATTAAGAGATAACACAGTCATGATGCATTTGTAGAATCTTAAGTTTAGTATGTGTAGACTAGATTACAAGATATTTGTATTGAGGAATAGATGAAGAAGCAGAAGCCAAAGCATAAAAGTCTTACATCTTATTTGAGTAACATTGCACTTTATCCTAGGAGCAATTGGAAACTATCAAGGAATTTTAAATATTGAGGTATAAGGATAAAACATACATTTAAAAACTTACTCTGCCACCATGCTCAGAAAGTCTCTGAATGGGTATATTAGAGACATGAGGATCAATAAGGAGTGTCTTATACCAGTATAGGTAAGATACCTTAGTAGCCCAGACAAATTAAGGTCAAATTGGATAAAAACATAGACTGCTTTTAGATTTATCTTAAAGATAAAATCAGAGAATCAAGCAGCAAATATGTGGGCTTAGCTATTGGAAAGTGATTTTCTCTCAACAATAGAGAAAAATGGAAAGTTATATGTATATATAGATATAAATATATATATATACACACACACACAATGTTTATGTAAATTTTCTTTAACCATAATACAGATTGGATAATCTTATATGAGTAATGCTGATAATAAACAATAATAATAACCCCTATTACACTAGTAGTAATTAGATTAACAGCTAATCTCTTTAAAATATGTTTAAAAAAAACACACAAAACTTTATGCTTAGGAATTATTTCCTTTATTTTATGAAGAAGGAAACTGAAGCTTAGAAAAGATGGATTCATCAAAATGTATTTAAATAGAATAGATTTTATTCTATTTCTTTGGAGAACTAGTTTGAAAAGATTTCCTATACAATTTTAGCTATTCTTATATATGTTGATCATAAGGGTGATAAATATTTCAACCAAATTTTTAAATATGGCTTCTAGCAAGTCCTAAAAAGGACCTATGATATTAAACATTATTTAAATATTGTACTTAAAATATTGTGATATAAAGATCTTTTTACATATTTGCCTCTCTACCACAACTAAATATTTTAAAATTTTCATCTTTATACCCCTAGCACAGTAACTGGTACAACTAATAAATTTATTACACATATTCTCACTATTTTTTTGCTTCAGTACCAGGTTCTTTTTTTCTTTTTTTTTTCAGAGAGGATAAAGTTTATTGCCAGATATGAAGCAGAAGATCAGCTGGCCTATCAGCCTAAAAATTTTTCTCCCTGAGTCTAAAGAGTTGAAGGTTTTTATGGATTCATACATGAAGAGATGGAGTTGTTACCATCTCAATAAGAAGTATAAGCAGAAAAACTTCATAAATGTAAAGAAATGGAGCTATGCTAGAACTAGGTTAGCCTTACAAAAAAAGCTGGTTAGTTTTGAACTGACTAAAGTTCCTTTAGTAACATTAGGGAGTACCTTTCTGATTATAAGACTCTAAAGTTGAAAAAAAAAGTGAAAAGATTTTTACAACCACAAGTTCACAAGGTCAAGGCTACATACTTACACAATCATTATTAAAGATTAAGATAATTGCATTACAGTTCAGCAGTTTAAGGCATTTCCTCCCAGCTATTCTAATACACTAGAAAGTAAAAAGAGATATCTATAAATTGATTCAGTAATCATGATCATTTCCTAAATCCTTAATTCTTAACTGCAACTCCACCCTCTCATGTGACTATTCTCTCAATTTGAAGGGGATCTGGGGTATGACTGTTTTAAATTCTTTATGCTGAAGGGGGCTTTGTCATTATGGTATAGAAGAATCAAATTGGCTTTGACCAAGTTCCGAGACCAGTAACTCTGGGCTTCAGGGCTTATCAGACATGGCGACAATCTAGAGGCCTTATGTCTCTAAAAACTAAACTAAATACAACTTTTAGAGAGCCCAGGGTATTCTTTAGAATTTTCAGAACAGTGTTGGTTGGGGCTTAGCATACTGTGGCAGCTTGTAATAACTGGTCAAAACTTGTATGAGTAATCTCCAGAATGAACTTTCAAGTCAATCTGAAATCTCCTAGCCTGAAACTTCTCTTTGTTTTATTTCCCCCCTTTCGGTCAAGAAAGTATTGCCAATCCCATGATGCTGAGACTCATCTCTGGGAGTCATATTCCACATTGCTCAGGAGACTTCCATCCCTGGAAGTCATGTCCCATGTACAGAGGAAGGTAATGAATTTATTTTCAGAGTCTATCTTAGAAAGAGAGACCACATTTGAGCAACAAAAGAGGTTCTCTGAGGGTTACTGTTTGGCATTAATTATAAGTAGGCTTAGCTTTGCCATTACAGTAATAAGTTTCATGAGGAAAAGCCTTAAGATTGAGGGCTTGGTTTATTAAACTGGGAGCCCCTATTGCTGAGGAGAATGACAGGAATTCCCCAGATTGGAAAGTTTAATAATTCCATGTTTTTCTTCAGTCCCTCAAGGGACTTTGCAAATACTTTTTCATTTTCTGACCAAAATACTCTGGAATGCACCAGAGTATTACATTAACCTGTACAGAATATCAAGATTTCATTCTTTATTCTAGGTTCCATGTCAAATCCAGCTGAATTAGTTTGTTTAAGTAAACTGACCAGATAGATTAAATTAGTGTACTACAGAAAATTTTAATTTTGGACAAAAATAAACACTGTTTCCTTTATTCTCACACAGATGTTAAACTCTTAAAATACAGATAATCTAATCTTTTACCCGGTTTTTGATTTACCTTAGTTCTAACCAGATCATCTTCGTTCATATCTCTAAGTTTGCTTTCTGATCCTGAATTGTTCTTATAGTAATAATTAATAGGAAGAGGAGATGCTGAGTTTTACTAACAGGCCAGGGCAGTTCTTCTGCACCAGCTCATTTTGGGCAAGTAGCTAAGTTGATTGTTCTATAACATTTATATATAATTCATGTTAGGAAAATGTCACAAAGGTGAATATTATATATGCCATAACATGTTACTTTATTGAATTATATGGAATGCTCACCATGCTGGAAAGCCTGCCATTATTTGTTCTCATTCCAGTATGAGTTTCCTACTTTGAAGTGAAGTGATTTCTGTCAGAATCTTTTCTTAATAGTCCTCTTTGACATTTACCATGTCCTACGGTTTTAGTGACCAGAATGTAATATTTCCAGAAATATAATTAGAATATATATTCAGCCTTATATCTATAGATGTAGGTATATACATGTATTTTTATATCACTTCTTTATATTCATACTCAGATTATATCTGTATCTTTCTGAAACAACTGTAAATAGCATCACAGTTATCTTTGTTAACATTTTGATTCAAAAATGACAGCAGATGCATATGGAAAATGCAAGTCTAGTTGGAATGCTCATATGGTTATCACAAGTTATAAAAATGAAATATTTATTTGGTTGAACATTGAGTGCCAGCAACTTTGCTAGAATGAATTATGATCCATGAATGATACATTCTACACAGAAAGGCCCTTACTCAGTACACATTTGCATTTGCAAACTACATCTCAAAATGGAAGTATACATAATAAAATGTACTATACACACATTTCTGTTAAAAGTGAAAATGGATCAATGGCATTATGCTTATTTAAATAATAGTTTCTATAGATAAACAGCATTTTCAGACACCATACATTAAAATAAGTAAGACTAGAGTTATTTTCAAAAAAATGCCAAAAATGTCATTTATATTCTTTGTGTTTTGTGTACATATATGTGTGTGCATATATATATAAAATATATACATATCTACATATATATACATAATATATACATATATATACACATGTATATATTTTTTATAAGCATATACATACAGATTTGATTATAAAGAAAATAAATAGCTATATAGAAAACTACTGGTTTAAATTGGCTTAAACACTCCCATTTATCTCAACTCCCCCAATCTTACTAAAAAGACAAAGGATTATTTTTAAATCACAAATCTACAAGGACAAATAAAATGGTAGAGGAGAGGAGCAAAATGCAATTTTACAAATTAAATAACAAGGGCAATTTAGATTTAGAAAACATAGGAAATCTTAATCCTAATCTAATAGCTAAGAAAGCCAAGGAGGAAATTAATTTACCCAACAAGAACTCTAAAAAGGCTTAGGAATTGGCAGAATCAGGAACTCCTGAAAACAAAGGTGAGGAGAGGTTTAAAGAAAGCGTAGATTAGTAAACCATTTAAAAAGTAATTCAAACCCAATTCCATCCCCACTCTAAGCAACTATTTCAGAAGAAGGCTAGAGTTTAATTATTGGAGAGGGTAAAAGAGAGAGTTTCTGAATGAAATGGCACTAGGCACATTTTGGGGGGTTATACCTGAATAAAGCTGGGGGAATTAGATGAAAGTTTACATAAACATAGATAGCCCTATGTTCAAACCTTAGACTTTTAAGCAGAATCTAAGAGATTCTGACCAACTCAAGGAAGAGAACTAAGGGTGTGATGCTGGGCCTTCTCCAATGAAAAGGACCGACTAGGTCATACAACATTGAATCCCTAGTGAGCACCTTTCCCAGTACATACACACGTTCAAAAGTTCTGGTCTTCTTTTTAATCTCCCACACTCTCAACTTTGAGCAGACAGCTAAGGAAATCCACTGATGGGAAAGACAAAAACAATGGCAAAACAAGCAAAGTAAAGAGACTAGAAAGAAATAGAAACTTGGCAAGAAAAGCACTTAAAATATCATTGTCAATATTTTACTGGAAATAATAGGATATATATCATCCATAAAACAAGAACAGAATTCAATCAGAAAAGGGAAGCACTTTGAGAACAGAAAAAGACATGTTGGGCATTAAAAACATGATAAATACAAGGATAAGCTCATCAATGAAAAGATTAGAAAATAAAATTGAGGAAACAAAGTGTGAAAATTAACAAAATAAATAGTTTAGTATACTTTTCAAAATTGTAAACCAAAGTTTCCAGATAGAGAGATTCCACTGCGTGTGCTAGGAAATGGATGACAAAGGGCCATAATACAATATATTGTTAGAAGATTTCAAAACACTGCTAGTAAAAGAGGATATCTTATAAATTTCCACAGAGAAGGCTAGTCAAAATGAATCAGAAATTAGAAAGGAAGGTAAAATAAAAAATGCCTTATCAACTTATGTGAATGATTTTTAAATCAAATTTTTATACCAGATGAAATATATATCTTGAAATTATTTCACCAAAGTTTCAAATAGTATATCTCAGTATACCTTTTACCAGAAGTCACTGGAAGAATTTAGTTACCAAGAAGACAGAGTAGGCTAAGGAAGAGGTATACTTGGAGTCCAAGAAACATGAAGTTCATCAAGAAAAGTCAAAAACTAGAATTCCCAAGTTCATCAAGAAAAGTCAAACACTAGAATTCCAAGTAAAGGGAGAGCCAAGCTAGTAATGCATACCAGTCCTGTTTGGAGCAGATCAGGATGTTGCAGGATAAATCAGTCCAACAAGATGAAATTGAGAGAACATATTAAGAGGAGACCTGGAAGATTAGAGAAGAGTTTGGGGATGAATTATTGCTAAGTATGGACAAAAACACAAGAAAAATATTTGTAGTATATTACATGACTCGGTATGAATAATGGTTATGTAATAGTAATAATAGGATCCATATAACTGATTTAATTTAAACTATGAATTTTCCATCAAAGGGGGATGAGTTGCCAGGGAGTGTCCATGTATGAGTATGTGGAGGTAATATGAAAGAATGGAATCATCATCTTCCACAGTGGGAAGCTAATGGCGCAATTGGAAAAATCAAGTGGTGGCTTGGTAGCGATGGTCTTGGAGCTTTGGAGGTAAATACTAAAAGAATAAGCTGAAAGAGATGACATTTGTTATCTATGAGAATGGAAAATAGAAGGGATAGTATTTAATTGTGCAAGTTCTGGAGCCAAATTACCTGAATTAAAATCATTTTTCTGCCATTTCCTGAAGGTGCCTTGGCTTCCTCATCTTTTAGGTGAAAATAATAAAATGGTAACCACCACAATAATGATTAGACCTATTTTATAGGGTTGTATGTGGATTAAGTAAAATAATACATGTAAAGACTTGTAGCTCACCCAGAGAAAACACTTACTAAATTTTACTTATTATAACTATCAGCAAAGATTATAGTACTTGCATAGAAATTTATAATACTAAATGTGGGGTTGAAAACTGGAGAAGGTTTGAAATACCTAATGTGGGGAAGTGGAGAAAGCCAAAGAGAAGAATAGAAGGTTTCTAGGCAAATATAAGACTGCGATTTAGTTTAGATATCATTAAATTATAGTGAAACACTGTACTAAGTTTATGCCTTTCTCCAGCAATGTTTGGAAAATTAGGTGTAGTTTCAGAAAGGCCTCTGGGATAGTGAACTATTTGATTGATGATAAACAGACACTAAAAATTTAATAAGGAGAGAGAAGAAAATAAAATACAAAATGCCCCAAAGGAACAGTGCAGTGTAAGTTGATGCATTATTATAGAAGAAATGAACCCGTTTGCCATTCTCGAGTCCACACACCTGAAGGACAGGGCACACTTCCTTCAACTGCTCTGATAGTGACCATCCTCAAGTGACCTCATCCTACCAGGGCGGGGAGATCAGAGGTGCCTGAGATAGGAGGGGTGCAGGCAGGAGCAGCTGTACAAGTCAAGCTGGCAAAGTCTGTATTTTAGCGCCATCGTCTATGCCAGAGCTCCAGTTTCAAGTATCATTCTGGGAGTTGTAGAATGATCCCCGGCCCTGTGTGCCATTGCCCGGGGTGGGGTGCGCTCCGTGGAGCCTCTGCACACCATTACCTTGCACAGGTGCCAACGAGGCCCTTCAGCACTCTAACAGATTTTCTATTTGCAGAGAAGCTTGAGAGCTCTCAGTAATCGTCATCAAGGATTTAACTGCATATTGGCCATTAGAAACAATGCATATTGGCCATTGTCTTGTGTCTTCTCCACGTAATTCCTCTTTTTTAACATGGGAGAAATATATTTCTATATTCGTATGAAACAAATATTTGTTCTGAATGCAGCTGAAAGGAAAATGTACGTGGAATTATTTCTTAAATCAATAAAATGCATAATTTGCCAGTCATAGTCCATTGCTTATGAGCTCTCTAGCCTCGCACTGACCTACTCTGTGAGCACTGCACCTTCATTCCCAGTTGCACTGCTCATTTCTGTTACTCTGCTGGTGACTTCTTAGAGAAACATCCAGCACGCCACACCTTGCAGGAAATAGTTTTCAAATCTTTTCCCTCTTTTCCTTAGTTGTACTGTGTATGTAAGCGAATGTGTGTGATATATTGTGCTGACGCTAAAGAGAAGAAAAACTGTTAATAATATGTTCATTATTTTAAAAATATTTTTCCTATAAATAAGAAATTTTAAGAAATCATAAATTATATTTTATTTTCAGGGTTCACATACCATCCACTTATATCTTTAAATGTTAAATATGTCTTTGATGATCAGTTGTTTCCAGTCATATTTCATTTCCAGTCCTGACATGTTGAACACCACTATATAAATTAAGAATATAACAGCATAATCATATTCAATTCTCATTATGAAACTGTTACCTTTTTCTAATGAAATTAAACCAGATAATTTAAGATTGGATTTTCCCAATTTCGAAAGTGCTTCGGGTTCTCATTTTAAATGTTGATCACCAAAGTTACAAAAATCCTGAATCTTCTAAAACAGTCAAATTGCACCAATTCACCCAAAGCAATGATTTCTAGAAAGAAAAGACAAAATATTTTTGGAGAGGTATGAAATCTAACAAAATATATAGCACACCCAGAGAATAATAAACAGTAGAGGGATTATAGGTGATGCTTACCATGTGTATATATAGATTTTTGAATCAGAGTTTTACTGAGGCTTTTAATTAGGACACCTCAGTTCCAGGTATTTACCTGTACTTGCATCTGCAAAACATTGTTAACTCAGTATCTTCCAAAACCTGCAGACATAAAGTAATTTTCTACATGTTTTCATTGTTAACTTTGAACTAATCTCTAAGGAATTTGCAAAACCTTTCTATATGTAGTAGAGTGAGTAATACGTATCAGCCTGTTCTGCTTGAATTTTTTTTTTTAGTTATCTATTTTTATTTTGTGTACTGACTCATCATTTTCTATTTTCTACTCTCACTGGAATTATCAATATATCAAGTTTATTAATAAACGTAGAAAAATATCACTCTCTGATTGCAACCTCTCAAACCTCATACTTCAATGGCAAATCTGGCAATTTTAATTCTATAGTTCTAGCCACAGAGCAGATTTATGCAATACTGGAATGTATTATAGATTTATTTGTTTTTTTGTTTGTTTGTTTGTTTTTTGCATAACTAGGCACGGGGAATCGAACCCAGGTCTCCAGCATGGCAGGTGAGAATTCTGCCACTGAGCCACTGTCCCACTTCCTTAGATTTATCTTTTTAAACAGTTTACAGCTATCAATTTCTTCAGAAATTGACTTTGTTTTTGGATCATGTTTCTATTCATTATGAACCTTGTAGTAGAGGTGGGAGGAGCTCTACTTTAAATTATTTGGCTTTTATAGGAGGGCGTCACCATCACTTAATCACTTACACCAACTGGGAACCCTCCCATTTTATGTCAAGTCCCTGGATGGCATAATCGGACAATGTGCAGCTGTGGTCGTTCATGCCCCGCCGTGTATGCCTCACACGTGTCAGGTTTGGTGGCAGAAGGTCCATTATCCCCAGATATAATGAGGGCCCTACTTGTAGAAAATGTTAGGTCACCGCAACACTTGGAAGCAGGAGAGCTGACAGACATTTGAATCCTGATTCTGCCATTTTCTAGCTTTGTTCTTTAAGAAATTGTTTAATTGACCTGGGACACAGTGTCTTCCTCTATAAATTGGAACTAAGTATGTTATAGAGTTGTTGTGAAAGTTTTACAGGATAATTTATATAAAGAGCCGGGCAAATTGTAAATACTCAATAAATAGCTATCTCTACTTGCTCTTCCTCCCCCTTCTTTTTGGTTTTAAAAATTGCATAAGATGTGATTATAGAAGTTGTCCTATGATCGGTAATATATAATTAACCAGTTCTCAGCCAATATAAGAAACCAAAGAAAAGCACAGTCCCTTATGAAATAGATATGATTAGATCATTTTAGACAAGATGGTCACACTTATTTGATCCCACCCATTTTTCAGGAAAATGAGTAAAGTAACAAAGTAATATAACAGACATCCCTGATATCCTACATTACAAATAATTATATCCATTTCTATATGATATTTATAAAATTATTTTAAAGAGCAAATTAGATCCACAATGAAGTTGACAATCATACATTTTAGATTGTTGTTAAGGATTTAAAAGTATTTTTACAGATGGATAGACATAGACATTATTAAATTACATTTTAGGGTCACTGATCTTTTTTTTTTAATGGGGGGGTGCATGGTCTGGGACTTGAACCCAGGCCTCTCATATGAAAGGTGAGCCTTCTACCACTGACCACCTTGCACCCCAGTCACTAATCTTTTAATGTAAAATTGGCTAGTGTGGTTCATGATTTTGAAATTCAGAGCCCACTAATAATCTATATTCCTTAGGCACCAGAAGTATTTCAGAGTATTAAATTTTGCTTACTTGTTTGTTTTCAATCAATAGAATTAAAGTAGAAAATAAATTAAGTATAATATTATCATCTTAATTGTATCCAAACTAATACTGCTATATCTTTGTCATTTAATTCTAGACCAAAGTATGTCAGAATGGTCAAAATATGTCAGAAGTATTCTCTGGCCTCAAACACTGAAAACCATGGCTTAGATTCCTTTAGAATTCTCATTTCTATTAGCTTTTTAATTTTTTTTACCAAATATTTATCCATGTTATTTAATTCTGTTTGAAAGAAGGATAAGAGATTGATTACATTTTGGATTATTGCTTCATTTCTATTAACAAATCTGCCATGGTTGCAATTATTTAGTATATACTGATAACTAGAAGAGTAACTAATACCAAATATAGACAACTGACTCTTGTCCAGTATAGCAGAAGTGTAAATTTTGTAATTAAAAAAAAAAACTGACGGGCAGCTGCCGTGGCTCAGCAGGCAGAGCTCCGACCTGCCGTGCTGGAGGTCTCGAGTTCGATCCCTGGTGCCTCCTGCCCATATGCAAATTAAAAAAAAAAAAAAAAAACTGACACAAAGACCCAAGTAAAGAATGAAACTCTAATGTGTAATTGGACTATTACACAAGGGCATTTCGGAAACAGAAAAGTTCATATTCCACAGAAATAACCTCTCATAGAAAATATTATTAATATATACATTTTTGGACAAACAAGAATGGAGTACTTAATTAAATCCAAATGCCATTTGAAATCTTCATTTTCACCAGTAGTGGGATCCTCTTTGACCAGAGTGACACTAAATTTGGAATTTAAAGACTTTCTCTCATTTTTCTTACCCTACCATTTATGGTAATATAATGGGCAGTGAGTGATGAGACTTGAAGAGAGGAATGAGTAAGGGCAAAAAACATGGACAAACCAATGAGCTAGCATAAGGTCAACATAGGATAGGTATATAGAGAACATGTTTAATTTTCCAATAGCTAAGTGTTTAATAATAAGTAATCATTAAAACTCAACTATAAAAGGGCATAAAGAATAAAAACGAACATCTCCCTTTCCTCCAAATCCTTTCCCCTCCCCAGAAGTAATCATTATCAGCACTTTTTATGGATCCTTCCAAATGTGTCTATATGCACAAACAAAACATGTACAGGATTTTTTAAAGTTATAAATTGGATTATATGATGTATGTTATCTTGTGATATGACTTTAACTGAAACTATAAAGTATGAAATTTTCATGTTTTATTTTATAGTAAACCAATCTCTTAAAAAACTGGTTACTTAGATGTCCCTGGTGTGGGTATACCAACATTTTATTAGCAGTTTCCCTTCTGGTGTCTATATTTACATGGTTTCCTGTTTTTTTTTCTATTATTCAGAATGCCCCAGTAAATATCCTTATACATACTTATATATATATATATATATGCTGTTCATCTGTGAGCACTGTAATTACTGAAAAAGAATTATGTGTTGCAATTTTGATTTTAAACTAATTATCAATTGCCAGCTTAGATGTACCAGCGTACTACTCAATAGTCCACCGATAGTCTCTAAAGGGTCTGTTACCCCACAATTTTACACGCTCACAGACACAACAGTTCTGTAACATGGCCAATCATAGGACTATTTCTGTATTGCTGTTTTAACTAGTTTTTCCCTAATTAGTAGTGGAATTGAGCACCTTTTCAAAAATGTTCACCACTCTCCTATGTTATTCCGATCCTTTGTGCATTTCTGTTCACATTGGATTTTGTTGACTTGTTAGTAGCAAAGTTTGTCTTTAGTTTTAAATAATCTGTCCCGAATTTATTTGTGATTTTTGGCATGTCTTTGTTCCTGTCATTTTATCTGGAATGTGAGATGTTTAAACTTGTTCTCTAAGATGCTTTCATTTTTTTTTAAATATATTTTTATTAACAAAGCTTCACACACATATAGGCCATATGAGGTGTGCAATCAGTGGCTCACAACACCATCACATAGTTGTGTATTCATTACCATGATCATTGTTGAACATTTGCATCACTCCAGAAGAAGAAATAAAAAGAAAAAAAAATACTCATACATCCCATACCCCTCACCCCTCCCTCTCATCGACCAGCAGTATTTCAATCTACCCGATTAATTTTACCTCTCATGCCCGCTATTTATTTATTTTTAATCCATATTTTTTTACTAATCTGTCCATACCCTGGATAAAAGGAGCATCAGAAACAAGGTTTTCACAATCACACTGTCACATGTAAAGGCTATATACCATTATACAATCGTGTTCAAGACTTAAGGCTACTGGAACATAGCTCAACAGTTTCAGGTGCTTCCCTCCAGCCACTCCAAGACACCATAAACTAAAAAGGGATATCTATGTAATGCATGAGAATAACCTCCAGGATAACCTCTCAACTCTGTTTGAAATTTCTCAGCCGCTGAAATTTTATTTTGTTTCGTTTTTCTCTTCCATCTTTTGGTCAAAGGGGCTTTCTCAATCCCACAATGCTGGGTCAGGGCTCTTTCTGGGTGTTCTGTCCCATTTTGCCAGCGAGATTTACACCCCTGGAAGTCATGTTCCATGTAGGACAGAGAGCAGTGAGTTTACTGGCTGTGTTGGTTTAGAGACAGAGGCCACATCTGAGCAACAAGAGAGCTTTTCTGGGTGTGATTCTTAGGCATAACTGTAAGTAGGCTTAGCCTCTCCTTTTCAGGAATAAGTTTCATAGGTGCTAAACCCAAGATTTAGGGCTCAGTCTATTGATTTGGTCATCCCCACTGCTTGTGAGAATATCAGGAATTCTTCAGATGGGGAAGTTGAATAGTTCCTTTTTTCTCCCTAGTCCCCTAGGGACTTTGCCAGTAATTCTTTATGCACTGCCCAAATTACTCTGAGATATATAGTGGTATCACACTAGACTGAGCAAACCAACAATATCTCACGCCCTGTTCAAGATTCCATGTACTTATGGTGTTCAACTAAACTGACCATACAAGTTAAATTAGGTAATGCACTACCCCAAATATAAATTTTGCACCAAATAAACATCTCTCCATTTGGTCTCACAAGAGGTTGAAATTTTAAAATATGGACAATATTATCCTTTACCCTGTATTCTGATCTACCCCAGTCCTATCCAGATCATCTTCATCTATCTCTCTGGTCAACATCTGATCACCTTTTCAACTTTTTAAACAGTTCCTATATGGGGTAGTGCTGACTTTCATAGCTTCAGACCTCTAACTCTGAGTCTCAGGTGTCACATAAATACCCAAAGTTCCTGGGAATGACCAGGTTATATACAAACAGCTCAGTATCTCACTATTTAGAAATAACAGTTACAACTCCTGAATATATGTAGCTGCGGTAAGAACTTACAATCTAGGACCCTTTACAATAGGCCCTGATCTGATAACCCATGCTTTTGCCTTCAGTTCACTGAATTTTTATATTACGGTTAGTTCATATAAGTAAAGGCATGATTATGTTTGTCTTTTTGTTTCTGACATTTCATTCAACACACAGTTCTTAAGATTCATTCATCTGGTTGCATGCCTCACAACTTCATTCCTTCTTGTGGCTGCTCATTAGTCCATTGTACCTTTACCCCACAATTCCCCCTTCCATTCTTCAGTCACTGTACCCTTAGGCCACTCCCATCTACTGTGAATCAGGAATACTGCCACCATAAACACCAGTGTGCAAATGTCCATTTGTGTCCCCACACTCAGTTCCTCCAGGTATATGCTGAGTAATGGGGGTTGCAGGATCATATGGCAACCCCACCCCTAGCCTTTTGTAGAACCACCACCCTGCCCTCCAAGGGGAGACATTCATGTTCTATATGTGGGCCTTATCTGTTCCTAAATAAGTATTTGGCATCTGTGTTTAGTTCTTCAAGAATATTTTTTTACAGTTAACTGACTAGATGAGGCCCTTGACAAGAAGCATCGGCTGTCTGTTTTGCACAAAGAAATGCAAGGCCTTCAGTACTTTAACACACCTATCCTCTAATGGGAAGTCCTTTGTAAAAAAGCATCAACATCATCATTTATTGTGACTGCTATTAGCTGTCACCATCACTGAGTATTATAATAGGCTGCCAAGAGAGTTGGTCAGAGGGAGATGATTTATAACACATCTAGTGCATCATTTATTAAGACTATCATAACACTGAAATTACACCATGCCGTCCCTGCTTTTATTTACCTTGTGGCAGACAGAGGTTCAGTTAGCAGGCTTCTTTGTTTAGTTTCTTAGTGCTATGAAACGTGAGAAGGTGACAGTGTTGTTACGGAAGACAATGATTTATAAGGAAGGGTTGTGCCAGGCAACAAAGCATGCCATCTAGAATGTTTTCCTTTGGATTACAGAAGTGAAAGGAAGCCATGGAAAACTCTGCGAGGCTGAAGGAGTCCTTTGAAACAACTCTTGAAATAATTTAAATTAATGGTACTGAGATATTTAAAGGAAGTTTTTAGCTTTTCTCCTCAACTTGAACTTGGGAACAGGAGAAATGAATTATGATGGGAAGAAGGTGTTAGGAGAGAGCTCAAATTTTATTTCAGGTGAAAACTTACAATTTCCAAAATGCAGAAGGATGCTGTTTAAGCTTCCGTATGCTTTACTAAATGCAGATACTAAGATAAATTATACTATCAACCCGATTCATAGATTGCCTTATTCCGAGATTGCCCAAATTGCCATAGTGAGTCTCCTACTCTCCAGCCCACAGTCACTCCGATGGTAGGAAGGCTGAAGGAATCTGGGAAGGATGGAGAGGAAACACATTCTCGTTCCCTTATTAACTATTCACCAGCAAGTGTGCACAGAGGGCAGGGAGTGACAGCTCTGTCGGAATAGTTTCTTTGGGGAGAGAACTCTAAAAATGTGCAGGAGGAGGCCAAAGGAAGCATTTCAGTCTATTGTAGACATTCAAAAAAACTCTGGAGATTGGAAGTGACTACTAGCATTTCTAAATTTCCGAGTCCCAGAATTGGAGGAAAAAATCTACATTTGTCACTGCACTTATTGGTGAATTCTGATCCTGAGGGAAGGCAATGTCTGTCCCACTAAGGGACCTACTGCTGGTTCTTGATAATTATGGCTAAACATTTAAATGATGCTGGCTGTGTGATTTTTTTTTTTTTTAAGATACACAGGTTTTCATGGGCCCAAACAATTCCTTTTGTTTTCTTTTCTTTTAAGTGTAGCACTTGAACAAAGTTGTAACTCTTTCCATAGATGAAAGTAGGCTTTTATTAATTTCCTATTAATGACTTGTTATAAATGAAACGATGCCACAAAACTATGCACACACTATTAAAGAGTTTGGGTTTTGCCTTATCTCAGTTCTAATACTAAGTTTCTGTTGATATACTATCCTCAAAGTCTTTTGCCTTTCCTCTAGAATTAAATGCTTTCCGCAGCTATCAGAGAGATTCTTCTGTTCATAAAATTTCAACAATCCATACTAAAAGCAAACCAATAAATAAATAAATGAAACAAAAACCTACAGTTTACATCAGCAACAGCAAAATAGATCTGTCTGGCTTAAAATAAGTGAACAAAAGAAATCCGAGCAGAGCAAATGTGTAGAAAGAACCACCGAAAACTTTTACCCTAATTAGTCATCTATCATAAAACTAGAGTGGTAGAGGTACTAGAATCCTGCCAGTTTGCTCTAAGAGGAGTGAATGTCACTGAGTATGAGTTATCCTATTTTGTAATGAGGCCAAGGTTGAGAAATTCTTTTAATGAGCTTGTACCAGCTCTGTACTCCATTTTTGAAATGAACTATGTAATTCTGAATAATCTGTCAACTGAGTATTTTTGCAAGTGTATTGCCTCATTTGTTGTATCTCTTGAACATATTACACAAATATCAATATGCTCTAAGAAAATAAAGTTGTCTCTGGTGTCTTTAATAAAGTAAAACTAACCAAAAAGAAGAATTTTAAAAAATATTTTTTAAAGTACTTCATAGATCAATGTTTCTAAGTACTGAATTCATAGATTGGGGATTAACGGATAAAAAAAAAAAAGAGTAACCCTGTAAGTACAATTTGTGTGTAACTTTATATATATAGTTTTTTAGGGACAAGGTACAAAGCTTACATATAATTCTCAAAGAATTTTTGTGACTAAAAAATAATGTAAAAATAAATACAAATCCAAGGCTTAAAATTGCAAAAGTTGGAGAAAAATGACAGATCTTTGAAAAGCAAACATTTCTTGGAGTAAAAGTTTATGAGAAGACTCAGAATTAGAGAAGAGATCAGAATTTAAGTTTCTAAAGTATTTCTGTCTATTTCTGTTATATAGATCAATTTTCCTATAGCTTAAAATAGGTTTTCTATGGACTGAAATTAGGAAATAGAAAAGTTCACAATGTCTCTGGAAATGATGGGTAAAAAAAAAAAAATTTGAGAAGTGTTTATCAAATTATCTAATGATAAAATTTACCATGAGATGACCTATTTGTTGTTTCGTAGCCCAAATGTTAGTCTTGTTTTATTTTATACTTATTATCCCTGGATTCTGAATTTCATTCCTTAGCTAAATGATAGAGGAAAAAAAAAAAAAAAAAAAAAAAAAAAAAAAAAAAAAAAAAAAAAAAAAAAAAAAAAAAAAACTCAGCTCTGCATATTTAAACCTTAGTATTCTAAAATACTTTTCCAACTCCATCATCATTGGTTCACTGTAGGAAACTATATTGTTCCACATGGCCATTGGGTAACGTGGGCACCTTTTAACTTAATACAACACAGGGATGATTTCATTTATTACTTGCTGAGGTTTTCTATTGGGTGTTTTCTTTATTTCTTTTAATTTTCTGTGTGGACGGATTTTAAGTGGAAAGGGGTTTTGCAATGGTGACAACGAGGTTGGCAACAAAAATACGATATTTTTTTGCCCTCTCTTTCTTCTTTTTGGTCTACTCTCTTTTTAATATTTACATTAAAACCTGTTTGGTTTAGTCTATCAGACCATGAACACAGAAATCTACTTGTCATCTGTTACATGATACTTTAAAGATAAAAGGCAAACAATAGCTTTACATTTTTTCGTAACATCCTATGCTTGGGAATATCTTGAAAAAAATATCTGATGATAATGGAAATGCAAACACTTACAAATTTGCTAGCACTGCTGTATAGAGATTTTAATCCTAATAATCTTCAAGTACATATGTCTCCATATACACATTAATATTGACTAAAGAAACCCTGGTGAACATTGAATCATCATTGGGTAAAGGGACCACTATTGACATTTTCACTTAGTCGCATGTATCATGTATAGGATTAGAAGGAAGAGTTGTGCAGTTAATGGCACAAGAATAAATTCTCAAATAGATTAAATATTGATCCTGCTAGATCTTATTCCTAAATCACAATATAATCTAGACAGTAAAACTCAGAAGCAACATTTCATTCATGAAAATTATAGCTCAGTCTGTGGAATTTATATAAAAGGGTAAATTATACATAAATGGACAATTTCTAAAGTTGATTCAATCGCTTTAGTCACATTTTTATATGATTTTAGGCTATTTCCATGGAAGTGGCAAATTCTTACCAAAGGCTGCGGTTCTGTAGAAATAAATACCTACAGGTCTTTTCTATGCCACTTAGGAGCTCTGTGCTTTGGAAGGCAGACATCCCCAGGCTTAATTAGCTGGCTATTAATAGAAGGTAGCAAAAGTTGCATCATTTCTTTTATGTATTCCCTACTTAACTGTTCTAAAGGGAGAAAACTAAATTTGGCAAAAAAAAAAAAAATATATATATATATCAGAGGACATTTCAAAGAGCTCCCAAGACTCCAGGCTGAATTTCTGTGCTTTTCCCAGGTAGAAATCTAAAGGAGGGACTCACAAGCAAGTGACTAAGTGTGGGAAAACAACTAGGGTTCTAAATGGATTATCAAATTAAAATTGGATTTATATTCAGATATTTATAAAGAAGAATCCTTTCTGTTTAAAGTCACTTTGTCATTATACTTTGAGAAATGATAAGTTGTTCTAGATAAGACTATCTGAAAGAAAATTTACACATTAAATTATCAAACAAAATCTAATTTTTATAAGCATGAATTCACAGATTTCACAGAGATAATTTAGTGGTATTGAAACAACTGAATATGCAAATTTCTATACCGAGAATTTTTAAATGAGTTTAAGTGTTTACCCTAGGGTCTCATATAGCCTAATTAAAAACAAAACTTCAATCTTTCTCTCTCTCTCTCCATATTTATATATCATCTATCTACCTATCTAATCTCATTCTTCCTCCCTTCCTCCTTTTCTCTCTCTACCTCACTCTCACCCTCCTTTCCTCTTTTACCCTTCTCTTCCTGCCTAAATTCGTCCTTTACCCCTCCCCCCACTTTTTTCCCTGATTTTCCTGGCCAATGTTCTTTTGCTACAATTTTCAGTTCCTATGATAGAAAACTTTGATGAAAACGTTGTGCTTTTAAGCTAATCTTTACAAAGACAAAACAGTGAATACACTTTCATTTCCATTTGAGAGCATGTGCTCATTGTCTCCTTATTCTTATAAAGCATTATCAGATTGCATGTCATTTAGTAACAGCAGGTGGTGGAAAGAGATGTGTAGTCATGTGATAAGGCGACAATGTCCTATCAGTTTAATCGGCAGCGTCTGACGCACGGTGTGTTTGCTGCATGATTTCGCTGCCGTGTTGGACACATGATGGATTGCTACTTCAAATGAGCTTTTGGTGGGTGATCACTGTACATGCAGTTTGAGTCTGTGATCTTAACTATTCATAAAATCGTTTATAATTCGCAGTCGGCAGGTGCTACTTTGTAGCTTAAAAATGAGTCCAGATATTGGTCAGTTCTGTACACAGGGATTTTTAGGTATCTAAAATACCTATTCCAATTGTAATCACTATCCAGAGCTTTAAGCAAAATCTTAAAAATAGGTTTTGTATCAAGGCATTTTCCACTGCCTGATGAGTGGTTTTTGTACAGGGAGGCCTTTTTACTCCAAAAGTTGTTTATTTTAGCAAGAAGCATTATTTTGAAAGGAAAGTCCTCTTGATTTGAGAAAGTTTTAAGTAAAGCAGTGCAGTATATTGAAAGAATAAGTGCCAGATCAGGGTTCTCATGTTGGTATCAGATATTTTGCAGTTTCAAAACACTGCACAAGATATTCACACTTTTTGTTACATTTGTTGTTGTTTTTTTTTAATGGGGATAATAACAGGACACTTGTGACAGTTCAATGAGATACCTAGACTTATGCTTGTTTATTAATTTTTATTTTTATTACCATTATCACTGTATTTATATTGTAATCTACATGGATGTTGCCTTTAGAGATGTGGGGATGGTATATAGCAACAGCTATCACAGTTGCTATTTTTGTCATTGTTATATACAAACCATCTGTTGAAACTCTGACCTAGAGTGTTCCATGTACAAGCTGAAAAGCATAGCTCAGTTTCATTTTCTGTATTGTTGTAAATTTCATGAATATTTGAACTGAGGAAATTAAGGATCCCCTTTCTAGTCCCCCTCACTTTTCATGGCACATGTTGTTCTAGAACTGAGCTCTCCAATAAGGGAGATCAATACCTGCGGCTATTGATCATTTGACAGGTGGACCGAAGGCTGCTGTCAGCATAAAATGCACAGCAGATTTTGAAGACAGTGTGGAATAAAGACTGTAAAATATCTCAGTAATTCTTATATTGAATTCTTAATAAAATAATGATATCTGGATATATCGGGGTACATAAAATCAATTTCACCTGTTTGTTTCTATTTTCTTTAATGTGGCTTTTAGAAAGTTTGAAATTTCAAATGTAGCCTGCCCTATATTTCTATTGAAACAGGCTAGTTTAGAGCACAGTGGAAGACTTAAGTAATTGCATTATTTCTTTGCTAATTCCATATCATTTAAAATTCCATGGAAATTACTTGTATAATATTCACCAGAGTAATTCTGCAACAACCCAATGTGATTTTTGATTTTTATTCTAAAAATTTTTTGGTGTCACGGATCCCTTCTTTTATAATTCTAGGGATGCTCTAAGACCCTTTTTTTTTCCACCGGAAGAATACATACATTCAGCACCTGTCTTATCATTTTAGGAAATTCATAGATCACTGCTCTGAAGCTGGGGCCCCACCTATGGACCCTAAGTGTCCAGGAAGCAAAGGCTAATAACCTCTGCCATAACCTGAGATATAAGTAATGTTACAGGATTCTCACTCTTCCTCAATCCCACAGACAAAGGACTCTGCAAATACCACCTGGTCGCCCTGCAGTTAAGTTGGGCCTTGTGACTACCTAGAATCAGTGGGTCGAAGGCAGAAGTGACGTGTGTCACTTCTGAACCAAAGTATATGGGAAAGCTCAATCCATGCAGCTGTCTCTTAGCTTGCGATGGTGTGTTTAAGGAGGCTTGCTTTCAAGAAGGCTTATGTTCCACAGGGTCCTTCTCCAAGAAATGGCAGCCTTATCAGACTGCACGCCTTGTTAACTCTGTGGACGGAAATGCTCTTCAGTGTTTTAATGGTGTACCTTGAGTGGGAAGTAAACTTTGGCTTTACCAAGACACTGAGGGGTTTTGGTTGTTTGCTGCCACATGATAGCCTAGCCTAGACTAGCTTGCTAGATACACCTGCCATCTAACTGGAGTTTCCCCTTCCACCTGCAGTCCCAATTGCCCCTGGACTGTTTTATTTTATTGCACTCATTGCTAATATGCAATAAAATGTTCTTATCCTTTTGCATTTTTTTATTATCTGTCAACACCCACTGGAAGTAAACTTCATGAGGGCTAGGACCATTCGTGGCACAAAGTAATATTCAATAAATGTCTATTGAATGAATGAATGAATAAATAAGTAATGAATTTAAGCAATGCCCATTTCTCTTTCAGAATAACGTTTTGCTATAAAACAGTTTCTATACAAAATTTTAGTTGTGACATGAACATAAAGTCACTATGAGAAAGTATTTCAGAAGTAATTCAGGATTAAATTAAAGTCACTAAAGCAATGAAATCAAGTTAAAATTAAAATTCCAACCTTAAAATGGAATACAGACCTTGATGGATACTTATGTTTTCCCTTGACATTAATGTGAGAGTTTTTTGCCTCTGGCATATGACTCAGGATATATATCTTAACCACTGTGATGAACATCTGATTTGTAGTCATGCATTATTAGTGACTGTGCACTGTATCTAGGGAGCTAGGAACAAATTAAACACTCCCTTGCTGCTTTTACTTAAAGTTTCATTGCCATCCTGAGTTGAAATTAGACCCTTAGCATTTCTATAATGTAGTTTTTAATTGAATGACTTTTTTTTAAGTGAAAGTGTTCTATTATGATGAAATTGGCAGGATCATAGCAGCTCTGAGCAAACATGTTTAAACTACTATTCTATAATTTTCACTCAATGGAGACTTGATCTTAATGAATGCAGAAACAAACAAACAGAAAAAAAAAACCTTAAAATGTAAGGCTAAGCACTCAGAGGCTCTGATCTAAAGGAAACATTTAAAGACATTCTTTGTAAAGGTCATCAAAAAAGCCAACAGTTCCCAGAAATCTGAAAGCCAGGATTGTGCTTTTCCTGAGGCTCTGACCCAGTTACTCATTGGGATTGTTACTATTGTGTAAAAAATCACTACAAATGATACTTATTATCCTTTTGCTCATCTCTTTCCTTTACATGGAAACCAGTCGAGTGCCATATACTGTAATACAAAATGCCCTCACGCAATTATCTGATTGATTCATATGTTAACAACTCAAAAGAGAATTGGCTTTTTTTAGAAAAATTGTAAATTCAGGGTAGGGGTGGTAGGAGCAGAAGCCATGAAAGTAACTAGAATTGATTAAAATCAAATACGTTCAATCATCATATGATGCGTGTCTATGTGTGTCCAGGCACACATGCGAGAGTTGGGATCCCCCTATAGATGCAGGATGGATTATGACCTAAAATGTGGTTTGGATGTTGAAACTGATGGTCACACACAGACACACACACACACAGACACACACATACAAACATATAAGCACACTCATTGTGAAGAGTAATAAATATGTGAACATATTTATTATTCATGTAATGATACTTTCTGCAGAGAGGACAAGCCTCCCCAGCTGGTCTGAAAATGGCTTGAGGGACTCAGAAGGGGAGACTGGCATGAAGTTTTATCGTGGTTGGGAGGTAGGACTAAGTGAGGGGTCTCCGTGAAGGCAAGCATCTGCCTGGGTTGAACCTTCTGAAGAAGCCAAAAGAAGAACTCAGGTTTTGGTTTTGTTTTCTTTTGTTTTAAATCAGCTTGCCCAGTTGTAGGGCAGAAGAAGAAATAGGAAGAATGAAGCTAAAAGCTTCAAAAAAAAGATGTAAATAGGTATTTTGATGTCCTTTTTTACAGAAGAAGCTGAAACTTAGAAAAAATAAAGAATTTGGCTACCAGTTCCTTGATAGTAATTGGGGAGCTAGAATTAAAAACTGAGTCTGTCCTACTATGGAGAGTATATATGTATATGGTTTGTTGAAAAATGTTGTTCTTGGTTCTGTGTTGACCTAAAAACATATTCTTACCCAGTTTTCAAAAGTATTTGCTATCTGGTATTCTGAGACAAAGGCTACTTTATACCTATATGGAGCTCCCATCCCATTGACATAACCATATATCAGCTGAATTGATTGATAATGTCAAAGGGTAAAAATTTTTTAATATAAATATTTAACTGTTGACCATACACCTGTTGAAACTGTCAAAGAATACCCTTAAAATACTGAGTTAAGGACAGTGGACTTTGAGCTACTTTCTTTCCTAATGCCAAGTAATAATTCTCAGGGAGAGGACTTGCAGATATTGAAGGAGAAAAAACTTCCTGTTGTGGGATCATTGGAGTTAAAAAAATATCTATTTTAGCAATATCCTGTTTAAAACTTTAATATGCATTTCAGAATAATATATTCAGCAAATGTCTGAATACTTTGCTGTTTAAATTTTTAAATCAAGAAGAAAATGGAGAAGATCGGAAGAGGTTTGAGTGAATATGAGTTAAATTGGATTGAATTATTTCAGACCATGAAGTCAGCCTTTCCTGCTAAACTGGCATTTCAGTGCTCTAAGTCACCCCGCTATCACTGAGTCTTCACAGAATTCTGCCCCTCAACTGAAAGATTTTATATCTGCCTGCCTGAAATTGACCAAGGAGTTTCTTAAGTGTATTAAGACAAAAATCAGGGAAGGTATTCTCCAGAGGGGTTTACCTCGATGAAATTACCAATGCCAAGTTTTCATTGGAGGAAAAAAGGAAAGAAAAATAAGAAGCATCTTATTTCTATATTTTTGCTTAAAATAAGTAGGAAAAGCTAAGGCTATAATGCTGCTGATCTTAATTATAATATGCAAATCACAATGCATCTAAAAATAAAAGATTGTAGGACAAGGAGCATTAGTCCTAAATTAAAAAGAGAGAAATAAATGATTGAAGATAGACTGAGAAAACCAAGAGACCATGCACGTGATACAAGCTTTAATTTTTTTTTAAGAGTGTTACTTTAGGAAAATAAAATGCTGAGTGTAACTTTCTAAGAGATCAGAAGGCTAACTCGGAATTTCTGCTTATTTGGAAAACAGTTATCACCAAGTAAGTGCCAGGGAGATTGATGTCAAAGGCTGATCTTAAGTACCCTACTTGATGAGAAGCAGGGGCCCTCCCACCTATATTAGAACTGCTAATAGCAGGTTCACTGTGAAAGTGCTGTATATTATTAATAAAGATAGTGACTGTTCACAAGATGATGGGCAATACCAATTGTAATTTTCAGACTCAATTCAAAATATGTGCAGAGAGAGTCATTCTTCCCACACTTCGAACTTACAGACTGCTGTGCTGAGCAATTACTGTCCTTAGCAAAAGCTCTCATTTATCATTAGCCCATGTTGCATTTCTCCTCTGGATTGCAATTTGATGACTCAGTCATTAGGTTTCCATCGCTTTAAAATATTCAAAGTGGTATTCTGAAAGATTTTTAAAATGATTCAATGTGCTTTAGAAATTCTTCCTATTTATTGGGCTTGAATATTTTTAAATGTACTTTCATAAAATTAGTAAGCTCTAAATTAAGGAAAAAACAGTTGTTTCTTAGTCTGTGTATTTGTTGCTGCAGAACAAGAATTTGAAACGTGTTGTTTCAGTGGTGTTGCATGCATTAGAAAGGTAACTTTTTGCAGGTAGGAAGTATGCACACACCTAACAAATCCATATAAAATTGTAGTCAGGGAAACAGACTAATTACAGTTTAGGGTAAGTTCCCTGGTTTAGCTGTTCCTTCTTAATTATACAGGTTCCTTTTACATGGAACTCTGGGGGATGAACAAATGGACAAGTTGAGTAAACGTAAAAAAAAAAAAAAAAGAAAAAATAAGACTATAAGTATGCAGAGGTGTAAAGGATGAAATACAAATGAAAGTAGAGTGGTTCTTATATTAACCATCAAGCTAGTTAAAATAGAGCATTTCCTGGTAAATAGGACAGGAATAGGCAATTGTTTTGCCTTTACTCCATTCCAGATCTGGGTTCTCATCTCTTGTTTATCTACTTCTGCATCATTCTACATTGATAACCTTTACTTACTATAAAGAAAACTTCTAGAGTCTTTAAGCTGTTCAGATTTTCATATTGTAGTGATATAGTAGTTGCAGAGAATTCACTGAGCTCTTCGACATTTTATCTGCAGTTATACTAATTTCTATTCTTAATTTGCAGAATTTCTGATATAAGGGCAAGATTTCTAAATTTCTCTTGCTTTCACTTCAGTAACGAAACACTTGCTCTTAAACAGTTTATATTTGTTGCTACTCTCTTTGTTTTTGCTTTTCGCATCCTACTCTAAATACAAAATCTTAATGGCTGTGTCCCAACTGTTCCCTACAAATACCCAGGGCAACAATGGGAGGATTTTGTTTCCTTTAAAGGAAAGGCTGATGAAGAAAAAACTTTGTCCAGGCTGTTGCAGCATTCCAAGTATCCTCGTTCCATCATCATCATCATAAATAATTACGCTTATCACCATCATCACCATCACATTTGTGTCTGTTGAGCATTTACTCTCTGTCAGATACTATGCTGCTGTCTTTATATTCTCTCATTTAATTCTTCATCAGGTTTTTTTAAAAAAACATTTCAATCTATTTTACAGCTGGTGAAATGAGGCATAGCTAAGTTGCATAGCGTTATAACGGTCAAATAACTAGTGATTTTGCTGTGTCTACAAATCACAGTATCACTGGCTGTGTGGCAGCATGGGAAGGTAAAATGTGATGGATGGTGAAAGGATGATGCCAAAATATAGAAGTCATTAGGTTTTTCTTCAGCAAATGCTTCCTTTGGTAAATGATGCTAAGAAACAGAGAAGAGAAAGAAACTACAATCTGCCGTATGCCCTCCAATTTCTGTTAGTATGTTAGGTAATATATATAATTGCATTTAGTCCTCACTATTAGCCCGGGTAGAGGTTAATATGACTTATTTTTTACACATAAAAGGACCAAGGGTTGGAAATAGTAAGTCATTTTTCCACTTACGTATCCAGAATGTGGCAGAATCTAGATTAATTCAGATCTCTCTGGTTCTGAAGTATAGGCTCATTCTATTACCTTCTATTCTGTGAAGCCATGAGTTGAAGTGTGATGCCAGTGTTTAAGGAGTGAATACATGATAGAGAAGGTATGAGTAGAGCTCACTTTGGTAGAGATCATAAGAAAGGAGTTGAATATAACATCAGAAAGATAGAAGCAGGAAGAAGGAAGGAATTTTGAGTTGGTACATAGGTGGGCCTGTGTGTTTGCGTATTTAGGTAAATAAGATGAGCAGGTTTGGGGGCTGAAAGAAGGGAGCCAGTGGTGTCAGAAGCTGAAGACAAAGAAAACCCAATGAAATACTATCTAAGAGGAATCAGATGATCATAAATCTGTTACATGTGTCATTATTTGCATTTGTTATTTCATTTGAGAAGATTGTCTTTCATTCCACTTTGATAACTTGGAAAACTTTACTCATGTCTTGGGTTCTCCTTCTAAGAAATATTCTTTATAGTTGAATTCATAGCTCGTCAACTTCCCTACAAACTCAAGCATGGAAACTAGACAACTTTCAAAGCATAACAAAATTGTGATGCATATTGCATAGTTTATATTATGTTACCCTGATTAAATGATAAACCAGTTTATGAAAAATTAAATTTTGTAGAAAAAGAAGTAAATATTGACAATATTGTGAGATAGATTGTCTGGATGATTCTTTATAAAGAACTTTGTTAATTCACAATTTCTTGCATTTTGTTCTGAAAATGTCATTATATCTGAAACACATTGTATTTATTTTAATATAATTAGTTTCCATTCAAAGAATGTGTATGGAATTGTCTTGAAATTAGTTTCATTCTGAAGCTGTGTAAATGCTTTATTCTAATTTGTAAAGGTTTTATACACAATCTGATTAGTAAGAGAGAATCTTAATTCAGTCTTTGCTATTCAGATCTTTTATTGAACAAGAACTTTCAGTGGGCATTATGTGTGCCTGGACAAAAATTATATGGCCACATAAGAATCACTACTTTATGGAGTGCAGTTCCATGTGATTTACAGGGTGTCAGAAAAATAACTGAATGTTCAAACGGCAATTAAATTTTACCTGTAACTTGTGCTTTTGTTTCAAACTTTCAGTTGTTGAACTCTCACAGAGTGGGACAAAATTACATTCCAATGTAATAGCATATAGTTTGTACAAAATAATATACAATGTAGGTGTGGCCTGACCTCAAGAGTTTTGGTTACTCTGGAACTAAATACTTGTATTTGTTCAAAATTTGACAACTACTGTGAATTAAAAATGTGTCAATCTTAGATTGAATGTGCTTGATTCCTTCCAACGGCCAAAATCCCCTATATTAGATAGAGAGGAAATCCTTTAAAATTTCTGGCAGTTGGGTTCCGATATACATGTTACTCTTCCTTAAGAGAAGTTTATCAATCCAGGAGTTATCTTGATAGTATGCATATTTTTTTCTCTGCATGGGCAGACACTAGGAATCGAACCCGGGTCTCTGGCATGGCAGATGAGAACTCTGCCACTGAGTCATCATTGACCGCCCACCTGGATAGTATTTTGACTGAATATACTTGTCCTAGTTCCAGTCTTTAAGTCTGAATTTGAGTCCACCAGGACCAATAAAGAGTCCAAAAGGAATCGAAATGTTTCTTAATCAGCATAAACTATTAAACATTGAATCTAATACTAGCTGCTATATCTAGCCTTTGTACATCTTTCCATGTGTGATGTAACTAATTCTTGTAGCAACACTGTGAGGTAAATATTATTCCTTGATAAGCAAATCAACTGAGGCAAATATAAATAAGTGTTCTAGCAAAGCATGCTTTAAAAAGGCAGAGCCCTGACTATAGTCCAGTTTTATATTGGAATTACTTAGGAATTGTGTTTAGGGGGTCCAAATTCAAGAATTATGCTTCACCAAATTAATTAAGGAAAAATGGTTGGTGGAACAATAATTGCCAAATATCTCATCTCTGCCCATCCCTATGACTTGATGCCTTGACTCATACATCCAAATTATTTTCTGTGTTGAGGCACTTATACTGCAATTATTGATAAAATGAGATAACTGAGAAATTTTGAAACTGCAGGTGTTAATATGACTTCGGATGCAACCTGTACTTGAGACACATGCTGATGCCGAATATGTCAAAATATCTGATCACAAGATAATGTCAGATAGCGACCTAGAACTGACTTCTAAATTGGAGAGAGAAACTCTGCACAAATTTTTCATTATTTCTTTAGAAGATTAAATGGTGGGTAATGAATGACTATTTTTTTCAGAACCTCCAATAGCAAAGTTATATACTTAGCTAAATAAATATCTTGGTGATGATTTTTTAAATCTGTAAAATAAAATTATCAATTTAAACAGTGTAAACAAAAGAGAAGTTATCCTTTCATGGTATAAATTATCAGCTATTAAAATTCTAGATTTTTTTTTTGATTGAGTTTTCTCGGTTTAGAAGCCTACCTGTATGGCCGCAAAGATTCTTACATTATAATTGAGGACTTCTGAGATGCTATTTGCGACCTTTTCACTATGTGTTTGGTCTAGAGCCCATGGGCCCCCCATAGATCAGTCTGGAAACTCCACGAGGGATAGCCAGGCCTTTTTTGTTCCCGGGCTGACCTATTCTGAAGGTGAATGTGTGACTCAGATACAAGGTAATGCTCAAGGGCCCCGCTCGCTCTGTTGCTCCTCCTATCAGGGAAAGCCTGGGGCTACCTTTTTAGGATTTCTTTTTTTTTTCTTAACATGGGCAGGCACTGGGAAGCGAACCTGGGTCCTCGGGCATGGCAGGCAAGCATTCTTACCTGCTGAGCCACCGTAGCCCGCCCGGATTTCATTTTATTGGTTCCATGTTGATGAGAAACATTTGATCTCTGAGCCAGCCAGTCATTACCTATTGCAGCAGAGGCTAAGAACCTAGACATATTTGAGGAACCACTCAATTATTTTATCATCATTCATTTAATACCTAACAGCCTTCCATTTTTGGTTGAGAAATGTTTTGTTTTTATTTTTTTGTGCATGACAATCCAGCAACTACAAATTTATATTCTTGAAACAAAGAACGTGTTCTTAAAATTTCTAGTCCTATGACCATGCTTTCGATTTTGACACTGTTTCTGAATAGTATCCATTGCAAAACATATACATGTATATACACATGAACACAAATCATGTAATTAAATTCAAATTATAGGACTTGCTCTTCAGGAGTATTTTAAGGAAAAGTCAAAGTTTGAGTATACCTCATTATAGGTTAGATTACAGTTTAATTTTCAAAGACTGCTTTAATGTTGAATTTAGACTTTATCCCATACTTAACATATACATTTTAATGCATTAATTATTTTTGTTCCTTAGATTTTCTTTGATTCTCCCTTATTAATTTCTTCTCAGAATTTTAAAAGATACGTTTTTCTGATACCTTTACCAAGAAATGAAGCCATTTCTTCATTTTCAAATTTCATAAAAATAAAATATAAATTAAAAAATTTGTAGGCTGAGAAAGAGGACAATAATCATTAGCTGTGCTATTGCTTTTTTTTAGCTGTGTGATTTTGATTTTTGTTTTGTTTCATTTTGTTTTACTTTCATCTATGGGGCCACACACAGCCAGACAGTGCATGAGGTATATGCTGTATCAGATTCTAACAGAATTGATATAGAAAAATGATATTAATATTATAGGACAAAACTCTCAGGAAGTATAAAAGATCACCGTGATTCAAGGGACAAGAAATAGTATGTGACCATATTATCACTTTCCCAGGCCCATGTTTATGTTGAGTATGGGTCCTTCCCATATTTATGGTATCATCACATCCTCTCATTCTTCTTTTCTAATACCTTTCACATCTGCCACCGTCATCGCATTTCCCCTGCAATTATATAAATCCACAATCTTGCTAACTCAAAGCTGAACTATTATAACTTTCTAAAACTTTTTTTCCCTATAGCCACTCTTCTTCCAGTCCATCTCTACATTGCAACATTAACCTTTCAATTTTTATTAATCTCCTCCATACACTGTTTAAAACCTTAGCAATATTTTTGACATTGACAATGCGTAATAAAGATTCCATTGAAAAAATGGATCCATCTGTCAGCGTCTGAATCAGGCCTCATTACTCTTAAAATAAATTTCTGTCAATAGCATGTAGAAGGTACATGCCTGTGCACACATATATGGACACACACACACTGAAGTAACTGGAAATAAAAATGATGGACAGACTTGAGGGAGCCAGCCCTGAACACCTTAGAAATAGAAAAAAACAGCTACCTGGGAAATAGAAAAGTCTGGTTCTAGGTATCTGCTGTGATCAGCTCGCAGGGCAACAAGGAGTCTCTCTAAGAAACAAAAAGGAGCAGCCTTTACATGGACAAAACCCTAGAAATTGGCAATGTTCTTGTTTGTGCTCCCTAAGCCAGACCCTCAATATCAATAGCACTATTTTTCTATTTTTCCAACTTATTCATATTTTATTTAGGTTGACATATATTTATTTGTTCCCCCATTTCTTTTTACATAAAGCACAACCATTTAGTTTATTGATATATAATTTGTATACAATTAAATTTATAGATCTTGAGTTGGAAGTGTTTTGACAATTGCAAACACCTGTTGCCTAACCACCACCCAAGCAAGATCTAAAACATTTCCATCACTGGAGAAAGTGTCTTCATACCCCTTTCCACTCAATTCTCTCCCACTCCCAGAGGCAACCATGTTGTCACTTTATCACCAGTGACTATATGTCTGTCTGGAATGGAATGGATTCTATAAATGGACTCATACAGTACGCACTCTTTCTGCCTAACTTCTTTTGTCCAACTTACTGATTTTTAGATGCAATCATTTTGCACAGATACCAGTAATCCATTCCTTTTTATTGACAACCAGTAGTCTGTAGTATGAATACACAGTCTGTTTATTCATTGACCTGTTGATTGACATGTGGGTTGTTTCCAGGTGAGGGCTCATGAGGTAGGCTGCTATGAGCATTTGATATAAGTCCTTATTTTATAATATGAGTTTTGAGATTGTGACTCCCAGGAAAGAGCATGACTGAGTAGAGGATATAGCAACAAAATCTCCTTTAGAGAAAAGCAGAGCCCCGAGAGTGCTTTCACTTATTCCATCTACTGAAAGTTATAGGAAAGTAGGCAATGGGAATAGGACAGATTTCTCCTCATCCACAGTAGCCATATTAGGTGTGTGCCCCAGAGGCAGACTAAGGAGTGGGCTCTTATCCTTCCTGACAGCTGTGGCCAGGAGAGGAAGAAGTATTGGTACACTCATGCACTATGATGGGATCCAAGGCCCACCCACACAGCAACAAGTTACTATGATACCGACACAGAGACAGACACATTAACATATACACCCTGGAACCTAAAGGCCAAGGATTTGATACATAACTCAAGGGTATGTCTGTCTGTGAATGGAAAGAGGCAAGAAATGCTAAAATATCTCCTGCATAATGGGGAATTAAACAAAAAACACTTCATTATTAATTGAAAATAACCCCATATCTATTCAGTATACTCTTTAATGTGTTATGGCACTTCCTCCAGTATTTCTAAGTATTTCTCCCATTTCCAAGTATTCTTCACATTGTTTCCTTACACACATTTTCAACATATAAGAGCCTCATTTATCTGGTGTTCATTTTGCATTTCTAGTCAGCAGCTCCCTTATACCATACTCTTGTTGGAAAAAATAATCTTAGCCCTGTGTTGTCTTTCTAGCTGCTAAATTCATTCTTGTGTCTGTGTATTTGTTTTTATGTACATTTATGTGTTACAGTAAATAATACCAACTGCATGACTCAGCACAGAACTCTTCTCTAAAATTCACTTGCGCATCATACTGCTTAGTTGATATTTGCATTTTGAAATCTCACAAGGTTCTTCATTTTAAGATATTTAAACTTGAAATTTTGGTCCCTGACCTTCCACTGTTGCTCCAGCCATAATCCAGACATCATCTTTGATACCTTTCTTTGCTTCACTCCCCACAAAAAATCATCAACCCCTTTGTAGGTGAGTTTGAGACCTATGATGAAACTATAATCTTCTTGTATTATTTAGGGTTCCCTAGAGAAACAGAATCAACAGGAAATATCCTTAAATATAAAATTTATAAAAGTGTCTCACGTAACCATGGTACCACAGAGTCCAAAATCTGAAGGGCAGGAAGTAAAGCTGACAACTCGGATGGAAGGTCTGGATGAACTCCACAGGAGAGGCTAACCGACTGAAACAGGAAGAAGAACCTGTCTCTTCTAAATCCTCCTTAAAAGGCTTCAAGTGATGAGATTAAACATCACTCATTGTAATCCCCACGGCTGATTACAAATGCAGTCAGCTGCAGATGTAGCTGACGTGCTCATGATTTAATTCTATGAAATGTCCTCATAGCAACAGACAGGCCAGCACTTGCCCAACCAGATAAACAGGTACCACGACCTGGCCAAGTTGACACATGAACCTGCCCATGACACTTCTACTTCCCTGGTCCTGAGCTTAGTCCAAGTTCATTAGTTTCTTGCATAGGTTATTAGAGTAGGATCTTACTTGGTCTCCTTCTTTCACTATTGCCACATACAATGCAAATCTGTTTTATGAAGAGTTGACTTGTCCATTAGTAGTAGAACAGGGATTCAAACCCAAATTTGCCTTGAAAGTTTATATCTATGTCAGGAATTCTTTGCCTACAATCCTTCACACTAGAGGTCTCATTTGTCTTGTTTGTTGCTTTTCTTATAATCTTTCACTATCTCTTTTCAATCATAATTGACTTAGATTTTTTTTATGTAGAAAAATACCCTGCCATATATTTTTTTCAATTTGCCTTTCTTATATGCAAAATAAAGCTCTAAGAAATAATATTAGGAGAAATATGATACTGTATAATCTTATGAATCATGAATTAACATATAAATCTTTGGAGCTTCTAATCAATATCTCAGTTTCAGATTCAAGTGGGGTGCATAAAAATTTTATGCATCTGTCTGCCTTAAATAACGAATCTTTCTAAATGTTGTGTTAAATATAAAACATAAATTTCATTATCTTTTACATTTGTAATTACTTCATGGAAATTAAAAGCTAGTTCATTTAAATTGTGTAGGATAAATAATGCTTTTTTTCTATGTAAATGTGATTTTAGTTTAATTAGCAAAATAGTATGTAAATATATGCAAATTATGCTTTAAATATTTACATAATGTAAAATGTTTAATTTTCTGTTTACTTGTTAATATAAACCTGGAAACAGTTAATACAGTTCACATTATTTATGGATGGGGATTTTAGGAACAAGGACATTTGAGTTAATACAGTGGTTAAAATATTCAAGCTAAAATTTGTTCAAAGTATGTAACATCTAGCAAGTTTACATAAATGTGAAATTGCTCGTAGCAACTATATGAATAAAGCTTGCTGTTTCTCTGCAGTACAACCTATAAAGTGAAGGGAATGAGAGGGAGGGCATAAAAAGCATGAAAGAAAAATATTTATAAAGAAAACACGTTTTTGAAAGTCCAGAAATAATTACTTAAAGTCCACTTAGAATGTACTTTCCAACCTTCAAACTGCTTTGATCAACAACAAAAAATTTAAAAATGCATTCTACAAGAAATAATAATTCTATGTTAATATAATAATAAGAAAAATAAATTTTTCTAAAGAAACGTATGGATATTTTAAAAACTGACTATTTTCAAAAATAAGATTAGGAGAAAACATTCTTTTAAAAAAGTATTTGCTAAATTGTTTTAGCCTTTGAAAATTATTTAATATAGTCTATATTATCCAATTCATTCTTGGTTAATGTGTTATGTTAACTACTAATAGTATTAAATAATTTAAAACAATGAATGCATTGTTTTAAAATGATTTTCCAAAATCCCTCTATTTATATATTTAATAGAGTTTCTAAAATCTAAATAAATACTGCTTGTTATTATACCAAAGAGAAGTGTTGACAAAAATCATGAGATTAATTTTTGCTGTGTAATAATCTGGTAAAGCAAATAGTAAATTAAATGAGGGTGGCTGAAACATTGTCTAGCATTGTCTTTGTTATTTCTCCAGGACATCTCAAACATGATAGGGGGAAGCTAAGGCTGGAGCTTTTACCTTAGACTTACCATGCTCAGTTAATTGTAACACATTCATGGCAAGTTTACATCTTTTTCCCCTTTTTCTAGAATGACCTTGAATAGTTATCATAAAATGTCTACTAATTTCTAATGGATTTTGAAATTGACCACTTGGTCAATTTCAAATTTACAGACTGCTCTCCTAAGGAAAAAGTTTTCCTCCTGGGATAACCAGCATCTTGTCAATCTTAAGTTTCTAAATACAGCAAGCGGTGAAACAAAACTGTCCACTGCCTTGAGAAATATGCTGAATTTTATTATGTAATATAGCTTTTTTTAGATGCATGAAATGTCTACCAGAGTTTATATACATCCTTTTTTCTTGGGTGGTATATTAAATGGAGAACTGGGTTTATTTTAATACCAATACAGCTCTTGCAATGCAGAGTCTAATTTTGTTAAAATTCTATTATTTATTTCTCCATTGCCAAATACTGCAATTTGAGAATAAAGCTTTTCCAATATTTATGCCCACCTTGTAGCTGCAAGTAAAAGAATCAATAGTTAAAAAAGAATACATTTATACACATCAGCATACCAGGAAAGGTCCAAAACTTTCTCAGCTATTTAAGTATTTACAGATGTCTATGTGGAAGTAGAGAATTTTAAAGACCTTATCATCAGGCTCATTACGGTGCTTTTCCTCTTACTACTTTAAGTGTAATTTGTACACTGTACAATTATGCTATCAGTTGATAGGGACCAGTGTTTGCCCATATTGGGAAGATTTAATTCCAGTTTCAGTACATAAACTTCTTTAAATGCCACAGAATATGACCAAATGCTATTTAAAATCCTTCTTTATTTGCTTTTTTTCTTTTTTGTCTCTCTTGTTTTGTTTTTGCAACATGGAGCAAAATTGCAAATGACTGGAATGAAAATAGAAATTCAAAAGTGCATTAAAAATAAATGTATTTACTATTTATTAATTCTGCCTCCTTGAATGCTTTTCAGAAATCAATGGTGGAATTCTTCTAAAAAATACTTATTGAATCAGAAGTTAATTGTAACCTTTCTTAAAACTAATTCCTTTTTTTGCTTTTGTTATAATTTGCATCTCATGATCTATTCTCCATATTTTCCTCATTATGCTGGGAAATAATGTAGTTAGTATCTTTTAGCATAATAATTATGGCCTGAGTAATAATATAGTTAGTACCTGTTCGCATAATAATTATGGCATCCCTCTCCCAAATATTTCTGTTTTATTCTACTTACAGAATATGCACTTTTAACTAATGCCCACCAGGGAATAGTATTGAATTCTAATCTACTACTTAATGCTTTTTCACATATGTTGGTTTAATTTTTAAAGAAAAATCCATTTAAAAAATTCTACTAGAAACCATCAGAGATAAAATAAAGAAATTAATCCATTCTCTTTTTACTCCAGTTCTTAATAGTAACCGTCAAGCTCAGACACCTTCTTTAAGAGTTTGAGACTCAGTGTACCAGACTTGAAGCTCAACTCTGCAGCCCTAGAGCTTCTTAGATTTATTATAAAATAAATGTAATCTGAACCCTGAAGAACCTTAGGAGACTTTCCATATAACAATGAATTATTTCTGAGTCTGTTTTCTTTTATATTTTGAAAGCTTATTGTTTTTCCTTAAAAATTAAACACATACAATCAAGATCTAAGTGTTAATTAAGCAGGAGAAAGGGTGGGAAATCTGACACTCTGCAATTTATTCTTAATGCATAATAGATAATGACTCATGTTTTATGTTCTTCTGTATAAACATGAACCAGTTGTTTTAAGCTTCCCTAATTAAAAGTGAGCTGCTTGACAACAGGTTGAAATGATAACTTTTCAAAACAGTTTCTAAAATCTTTTTCAAGGGAGCCAGTCAAATGTGGAGGTTAAACTCAGAATGTATCAATTCTATTATAAATATGCTCTATTAATAATGGGGTTCCAGAGTTAGACAAATAAAAATGCAGCAAATACATATAAACTTACATTTCTCTTTGATCATTTAAATTCTCCATTTTCTGCGGTATATCAATATCAAAAGTCATTTCTTCTCAAATGAGGCTAATAGAGTAGGTTAATGTTATAGACCTCATTCATCTTAAATTCAGCAAAGCATTAAATAGTAACTCATGATATTCCTCTAATAAAAGCACAGAAAGTGCAGGCTGGGTGGCATTACTGAATTTAATAACAATACTCCCAAAATCAATGATTGCTGCAGTGTCCATGGTAATTACATTAATTAGTGAGGTAGCTTCCCTGATTGAGGGCTTTGCATGTACTAAACCCTTTGTAAACCATTTCTCACTTAATCCTCATAACAAATGAGTAAAGAATATTTTTTGACTTAGATTGCAGCGAAGGAGATGTGGAAATGAATGACAAGAAAATAGTGATCATTGAATGCTTACTATGGGCCACCTACCAATTTAATTTTCACAGATGCTCTGATAAAAAGCATCCCATTAAGAGTTCATGATCTCCATCCATGTTGTTCTATCTTCCTTTTTATACATTCAACGAACTTATGAGGAGCATCTACAATTTGCCAGACACCCTACTAATTCCTATGGGAAATGTACTGCACAAGGGAGACATGACCCATATTCTTGTTCAGCTGATAGTTAATTGAAAAAGCAAGGAATCAAACAAATTATTACAATAAAGATTGAGGAATGTTATGCAAACCAATATTGCTTCAAATGAGTTCTGATGACCTTCTGAATTGCAATCATCTGGGAGACTTGTATTAAAATTATATTTCCTGGATCTTACCCCATACCATTTGATCAGAATATCTGATGGGAAGGGCAGATAATATTCATTTTTAGGAAGAATTCCAGTACATCCTGATTCCATTAACATTTGAGAACCCTACATATAGGGACTCGATTATGCCAAGGGAGCATACAGCTGGGATGCATAATACCATCATAGAAGTCAGGAAAGTCCTTTGGGGGGAAATGATATTTAAGTGAATATAAGGAAGAGTAGAAGAGAGGTTGTGGCAGAATAGAAGAGTCTCATGGAAGCTTAGGGAACAGCGATTCTAGGAGGGCTGAGTCAAGTATATCAAGAGTTGTTAAGTGTGTGAGGTCTTAGAAGGTAAGAGCTGAAAATATTTATTGGATTTAATGGCATTGTGACTTCACTTTGGAGAGTGTACTTTCGATATCGTTTTGGGTTGGTAAATTGCAGTGGATTGAGGGATGAGATGAAAGTGAGAAAAAGGACATGTATTTAGGTATTCCTTTCAACATGTTTGACTATAGAGAGTAGAAGAGAGTTAAAGCAGTAGCTATAGAAGATATGATATTAGAGAATTTTATTATTTCTGACAGGTTTAATTCTCCTTTTTAGGAAGTAGACATAGGTTGAAGATGTTGGTAAAGGAGAAGGCAGATAATCAATAGAGGGAAATAATGCCTGAGAAGATAGAGTGAGGGAAGTAATAGAGGAGCAGAGGAGAATGGCACAGGAAATGAAGACGAGAAAGGCAAATATGAGACTAGGGAAGAGAATATTAAATGAAATATGAGAGAAAATAAGATATCAGAATATAGGAGAATGAAAGGAATTATGATAGAGACAAATGAGAAAATAAGATTGAGAGGATGAGTGGTGGAATATCAGAGAACGTGAAAAAATGAGTCAAGAAATAACAAGGAGAGAAGATGAGAACAAGAATGATAGAATATGAGAAAGAGGAAGAATTTGAGACTCTTGAAGAATGAGAATGAAAGAATAAGAAAAAAAATGCTGAGAAAATGAGGGAGAGAATGGAATCCAGTGTAGAACTACAGAAATTATAGCCAGAGAAAGACACCATGCTTTTTGAAAGTAGAGGGAAAGATAATGAGTTTGAATGTAGGTAGGTTAGAAATTAAAGGGTTTGTATTTGAGTTTCTACTTTCTCTTCAGTTAAGAGGGCAAGGGCATCTGCTTTAAATGACAAAGAAGCCGTTATTTCTTGAGTTGTGTTCTTTGAGAAACAGGTTTGAATTGGAGTTGTCTATACAGATAGTGTATTGTGGAATATGGGTGTTCTCCAGGAAATGCCTATCAGAAAGAGAAGGAAGGAGAATTGGGAAAAGAGAAGTAGAACTGTGATGCAGTTGCAAAGAACGTCTCAGTCAGTTTCACATGGAGCTTGGAGCTAAAGCGGGCTGCCAGGTAGGATGTGCCGAGATGGCCTGAATGGAGAGAAAGATTTGGGCCTTGGTATAATCTCCCATATCATCCAACAATTGGAGGCAGGCTGCCCCAGGAAGGAGGTTGTTCTAGTTTGCAAACTGCCAGAATGCCATATGCCAGAAACAGAACAGCTTTTTAAAAGGAGAATTTATTAAGTTGCACGTTAACAGTTCTACGGCCATGAAAATGTCCAAATTAAGGCACCAACAAGAGGTTACCTTCACTTAAGAAAGGCTAATTCTTGAGTGATTTCTTTCTCAGCTGGGAGGGTGCATGGCGACTTCTGCTAACTTTCTCTCACATCTTCTTTTTTCATGATGCTCCCCCAAGGGCCATTTTCCTTCTTCATCTCCAAAGGTCTCTGGCTGTGTGCACTCTGTTGGTTCAGGTTGCTTTAAAGCTTTCATGGCTCTGTGTTTTTTTCCAAAATTGTTCCCTCTTAAAGGCCTCCATTAGCAATCCCACCTTGAATGGGTGGAGACACATCTCCGTGGAAAGAATCTTGGCAAGCCAAGGGCCTTTCCTGAGGAGGTCTTGATGAAATACATATCAATATCTCCATTTTATTAATGAAGAATCAGAGTCTCAGATTTATCTGGTTACTTACCCCCAACTACACAGCTAGGAGATGACTTATAGCTTGAACTCCAATTCTGATTGCTAAGATTCACTTTCATTTTATTTTCTTATGCTATGTGTAGCATGATGAAATTTGGCAAGGATGTATATAAAGTTTTAGTAAAATTAATTTGTCACGTAAATTCAGCAATTCAGCTGAAAAAAGATCATAGGAATTAATTGGTTACAAGGTCAATATCAGTTAACAATGTGATATAGCTAAATGGGTTGAAGAATTTCAGGTTGCTATTGGCTATGTGTACTCAGTAAATATTTGACAAATGAATGGAAGAGGAAGGTAGTATGATTCCTTGTTGCATTAAGAAAAGAAAAAAAAGTTCTATCTTGAAGAACTCCATACTTTTGTGATCTAGTGTGGTACTTTACTCAGGATTATGCTTCACTGATTGAGTATATTGGATTTGATTCTGAAGACTATAGCTGGACAAACTTGAAGATGACTGGGAAGATTGTTGATGAGTCTTAATTCTATGCCAATGTACAGCCAGAAGGAATCAGAGTTTAGTAGCTTCCAGAGAAAGTATTTTTTCCAAAGCGATTGAGAGGTGTTCTTTATATGAAATTTCATTTGCTTTCAAATTTCTAAGCCTTAGGAAAGAATGACTTAATTAATGGAACACTGAAATCCTGCTGTATGACTCTTTCTTCATGACCTGGTACAAGGTACAGCCTCTAGGGGGTCTTTGTTAGAGCATCTGTACATAAAGATGCACCAGATAATTGGTATCATACTTAGCAAGTCTAAGGTTTTGTTACTTGGGTAAATTACTTAACCTTTTACAGTAATTTCTTCATCCACTACTTCAAAATAATAATAATTATAAAATAATAATAATTAGAGGATAATTATTAAAAATAAGTACGATTAAATCTTGAAAGCATTATATACATTCCCTGGCAGTTGTTTCCAATGCATGCTAGCTGCTATTTTTGCTTATTACTGCATAAAAGGTTTATTGGCCTTGGTTTATTTTTTCTTCTTTAAACTTTTTATTTTGAAATTATTCCAAACTCACCAGAGATTTGCAAAAATAATACAAATTCCATACAGAGAACTCCAACATACACGCAAATACTTTCTAACCCTAAATACCCAAATCCACCAATTTTAATATTTTGCCATATTTTGAAACAGATTCACTTGCAATTGTAAGGAATAATGCAGGCCGGTCCAGTGCACCCTTTACTCAATAGTAACATCCTGCAAAACTAGAGTACAATATCACAGCCAGGATACTAACCGATGTAGTGAAGTTACAGAGCATTACTGTCGTCATAAGGATATCTCACATCCTTTTATAGCCACACCCACTTCCTTCCTGCTCCACTCACACCACTTGATCCTTGGAAACTACAAATCTGTCCTCCATTTCTATAATTTTGTCATTTTAAAAATGTTGTGTAAGTGAAATCCGATAGATTGCAAACTGTTTGGGGTTGGATTTTTCTACTCAGTATAATACCTTTGAGATTCATCTAAGTTCTTCCAGCTGCCAATAGTTCATTTCTTTCTGAGCTTTTTCAGCTTATTAAAAGGCTGCAAAGAATTAATTGGAAAACATTGTATTAAGACAGAACTGGAGTGTCCAAGCGGTTTCAAATGTATCACCAAATATGAGTTAAACAATTCAAAATCTCAAGTTCAGCCTTTTCTTTTTCAGACGCTGAGACTTCATTCAGTTTGCCTTATTCCCAGAAGCTTCATTAAAATTCCTAACTAGCCGAGGACTGTCTTATTCAACACCATGTCACTGTTAGGAATTATTATCTGCCTATACATAGGTTACTTGGGCAGAACTTCTACCAGCTTCCTTAAGCTAACCATTCACTTCAGGCTGGGGTAAGATTGCTAGATGGCATTTCCATCAATTGCAACCTCTCAGCAGAGTGTGTAATGGTGAACTATTCAGTGCAGGCAATATCACAGCTTTGGAATTATTAAAGTAGTTTGATCACTGTTTCCTGGCTTCTAGATACTTTACTTCAATCTGAAATTGATTGCTTATGAAAGATAAATTACATGCATACTTTCCTTAAAGAGAACCTAAGTTCCCTATCATTTCTCTGCTGTTGTTCTTCTGTGTTCCATCTTCTTCTGACAGATGGTTTATTTCCTTACACTACCAAGTTGTACCTTATTTTATTTTACTATTGAGTTTTTCTTAGGTCATTTTCTTTCTTTTTTTTTTTTTGTCTTTTTTTTTTCTTTCTTTTTTTTAAGCTGAAACAAAGCTGTCTTGGGAACTGGGATTCTTGTTCAGCATTGGTTAGAAAAGGTCCAATTACAGCACATACTTAGGAAAGAAGTTGTTTTGGTTATCGTTCATTAGCATTTCCTTTGCTAGTGCTATTATTACTTGTTCAATATTTTTCAGGATTCAAATAATCAAATAATCAGAATTATTGCTGATTCAATAATAATATCAGGAAAAGAAGAATTAACAAACCTTGTAAGTTTACAGTAACTTCAATCTCTCCTGCACTGCATGCCCCCAGGCCCTCCCTGCAAAGGAAAGGAAAATGACAGGAATAAAATGGTGCAGGTTTGGTATTCTAAACTGATTTAGTGTAAAAGAAAAAAATAATTTAAAGGATTGAAGTGAAACTTTTTCAACTAGAGACCTAAACATATTTTAATCTTATTTTGTTTAAATGTTATTGATTCTATCGATGGTAATTTTGTTCTACCAAAGCAGTGATGCTTTGTACATGCACACAAACACACACACACTCAATCCTCAAATTATTTTTTGTCTATTTTTCCCATAAAATTTCAACATATTTGATTTATTCTGCTGGGCAGCCCAAAGCAATATATCAGAAATGGGTTGTCTTTTACAACAGGTATTTATTAGCTTGCAAGCTTACGGTTCTGAGGCTGTGAACATGTCCAAATCAAGGGATCATCAGGCAAAGGTCTCTCCCTGACTGATTTCTGGTGATCCTAGACTCTTCTGTCACATGGCAAGGCACAGGGCAATGTAGCTGGTCTCTCCCTTCTCTCCTGAGTTTCCTTATTTTCAGTTTATGACTTCAGTGGTGCTCTCGTGGGCAATCTCTCTCTCTCTCTCTCGCGCTCTCTCTCTCTCTCTCTCTCTCTCTCTCTCTCTCTCTCTCTCTCTCTCTCTCTCTCTCTCTCTGTCTTTATCCCTTTTATTAGGGACTCTGATAAAAGGATTAAGACCCATTCTGGGCCTTGTCTTAATTGAAGTTACCCAATCAAAAGGTCCCACCCACAATAGCTTCACAGCCACAGGAATGGACAAGCCTTAAAATCATGATTTTCTAGCCTCCATACAGTCTCAGACTACTACAGTATTCCAGGTCTTTGGCTTTTTTGCTCTCATTTACTTTGTCTCCAGGGATTGCTGTTTCAGGCTGTAAAAGTGGAAAGTTAGGGAAGAGAACAAAATAAAATTTTTAAATTTTTTCCTTTTTAAATGTATTTTTCTCTTAAAAATAGAGATGATAAAAATAAAAGCAGAACTATAAAGCATAATTATAGTTCTACCCTTTCAGAGTCAAATAATGCTAACAATTTTTATGTGGTTGAATTGGATTTGGCAATCTTTAAAGGTGTTTCCTTTTGTATGTTCATGAGGGATATTGATTGTAGTTATGTTTTTTGTTCTTTCTTTTTAAAAGTAGTTTTGCAATATCTTTATCAGATTTTGTTGTCAAAGTTATGCAGGCCTCAAAAGCTAGTTGACAGGCCTTTTCTCCTATATTTTCTAAAAGTTTTTGAATAAGATTGGTGTTACTTCTTTCTTAAATGTAAATGTAAAACCATATGGCCCTGGCAGTTTCTTTGCAAGAAGGATTTTGAATAAGGAAATTCATGGATATGGATCTGCTGAGATATTCAGATATTCTATTTCATTTTATATCAGATTTAGTATATTGTACGTTTCAATGATACTGGCCAAAATGTTGTTCATGATATACCTTAAAATCATATTATTGTTTGAAAGATCTGTAAAAATGTCCCATTTTATCCCTAATGTTGTTAACTTGTATCTCTCTTGTTTATCTTGACCAATCTAGTTAGTCTCACAATTTTATCCATCTGTCTCAAAGATATAAACTTATTTTTTGATAATTTTCTCTATTTTTTGCCTGTTGCCTATTTATTTTATTTCTGAACTTATTTCCTAACTTTTCAAGGTAGAATCTTAAATAACTGATTTTTTATACCTTTATTTTCTTAATGAAGTTATTGAAAGCTATGCATTTCCCTCTTAACACTGCTTTAGCTGAATCCCACACATTTTGATATATCTTAATTTTATGATCAATCAGTTTTAAATATTCTCATATTTTCTTTATTTTGCATGGGTAGGCACCAAGAATCAAACCTGGGTCTCCGGCACAGCAGGTGAGAACTCTGCCACTGTGCCATCATTGCCCACCCCTCTCATTTTCTTATAATTGCTTCTTTGATCTATGATTTATTTAGTAGTAGTTTGCCTAATTTCCAGACTTTGGGATCTTTCTCAATATATTGTTTTTGATTTTTAACTGTGGTCAGAGAACATACGCTTCAGAATTGTAAGCTTTTTTTCGGAGGGGGGGTGTGGGCGCGGAGCATGTGATCCGGGAATCAAATCTGGGTCTCCTGCATGGAAGGCAAGCATTCTACCTCTAAACCACCTGTGCACCCAAGACTGGTAATGATTAAAATCACGTTGAGTCTTGTTTTATGGCCCGGCATATTGTCCATCTTAGTGGGCATCTCCATTTGCCCTCGAAAAGAATATGAGTTCTGCAGCTAATGGATGTAATGTTCTATAAATGTCAATTAGGTCCATAAAATCATGGCATTGTTCAGAATTTTTAAGCCTGTATTAATTATCTAATGCTGCATAAAAACTTAACAGCCTTAAAATAACAATAAATATTTCTCATCTCACGTAGTTTCTGAACTCAGGAGAGGTTTAATTGGGTGGTTCAGTCTTAGTCTCTCATGAAGTTGCTTGAAAAGGGTTGGCTAGGGCTCTTGTCTTCTAAACCTGAAATGGGTCCCTGAGGATTCACTTACAAGGTGGCTAACTTTTAATATGGTTATTGACAGGAATATTTGATTCCTTGCTTGCTGTTAGCAAGGACAAATCAGGTCCTTGTCCTATGGATCACCCCATAGGGCTCCTTGAGTATTTCCATTACATGGTGTGCAGGAGTGGGGTGGGGTGGGAGCTGGAAATCTGGGTTCCTCAGAAAGAGTGAGGAAGCTGCATTGTCTTTTTTTTTTGGCATGGACAGCCTCCAGGAATAGAACCCAGGTCTCTGGTATGGCAGGCGAGAATTCTGCCACTGAGTCATCATTGACTTTTATTGTCTTTTATAATCCAACCTCAGAAATCACACTGATGCTTATGCAGTACCCTGTTATTTTCATGGGTCAGAATATCTGTTGTGGAAAATAAGTATGCAGGAACCACTGGAAATATACTAGAGACTAACTATGACAATGTCCTGACTGGATTTCTGTTTAGCTGTTTTATCAATTATTTAGCAATGGTTGTGGTAACCTGCTTTTCAAAGTTGTATTGTGTGATAGCTTGATATCATATATTTTGCATTAAAAGGAATCATTTTTTTCTCTCCCATAGCAGAAATGGAACAGTAGTCTTCATCATGGCAATATCCGTTTTTATAGAATCTTTCACTTCTAGTACTTTAGAGTCACTAAAACAGACTCAATAAAACCAAGAAAAGGTAATTCCTAAGCTCTGGGAAGGAATAAAATAATAATGGCATCATAGAAATGTATGGCTTACTATTCATGGTTTACAATTTCTATTTAATCTTCATGAGAAATTTATGAATTAGAACAGGCAAGATTTTATCATGATGTTTTCTACAAGTAAGATAATTGCAGGCTGGAAAGCATAAAGCACTTGATTAAAGTCAAGGAATTAATAAGTCACGGTACGAGATCTAGAGATGAGATTTCAGACACTCAGCTACATATATTTTATACTACATACCTAAATAAACAGAAGGATATAAACATGGAGGGTAAATATAAGTCAGAAAATGTTTGAAAAGTTTGCCAATTGGGATTGAGGTGTATCATTTCATGAAATAGTTATGATTATTTTTTTTTTACCTATTTGTTGATGCCGTTTTATTTAGGAATAAATACATTGGGGATCTGGGACCTAATAAACAAAATAGCTATCTATGAGTCATAAACTGTATTTAATTGTTAGAATATATCTGGCCTTTTCCTATATATTTTTGCATTCATAAATTTGAAATTGTTTTTGCAATGAACACACAGAAATTGTGAATTATTCCATTCTGGGTGTGTCTGTTGATAGGCAGGTTTTTTTTTTTCATTTTGAGCAAATAAGAGGTCAGCAGGGTCACAAAATTATTAATTCAGGATAGAGAGAACAAATTAATAGGCTGCCATGGATTTCATTTTGGAGTTGTAGATTCACTGTACTGAAAACCTTATTTTGCACCTGTCACAAATCATCCCCAAATACGATAAAGAAATACTCTCTGGAGAAGCTAAAGTAGCATACATCAAGGTTTGAAATGTATTATTGCTAGCCTACAAGAGGCAAACCTATGACATCCTCTAGCATTTTCTCCCATTACCTATCTGACCTCACAACTCTTTTGAATATCTGTTGAATAATGAATTCCCACTGTTTGCCTCTCTGAAGATGATTCCTTTCACCTAGATGAGCTCTTTTATATATAAAAAGCCTATGTTGCGATAATCAGCTGCTGTGATTACCAAGGCATACAAACCCTCTCTTGTCTGTCATATAACTGTGGAAAGAATGAGGCTCACCCATTGCTGATTTCTTTATTTTATTTTGTTTTTATTTTCTTAGACCGTTAGCTTTCTCATATAGATGTGATAAAAAGTGCTTCAGTAAAAGAGGACTTGCAACAAATTAGCTTGTTTGTTGTGAATATGAGACGCCAGGCTTATTCTGTGAACGATTCATCTGGAAGTTAAGAACAAGTGGCAAAATAGATCACATGTGCAGGATGTATTGTGATTTGAGGTTATGGAATTAAGTCAATTTCTTGTACTTTTATCTGGGACTTGGTGCATTGCCATAAATTTGGCATGCATTTAAATAGAATTAAACTGATTTTGACTTTTTTTATATGAAAACTTTTAAGAACTAATCAAATATCTACTCACTAAAAATACTACAGATACATGGATTTTAAGGAGAAGTTGCTCAGATTAGTGGCAAACAGCCTGGATATTTAAATCACGCAGACTCTGTTTTATGAGTGTCAGACCTGACAAATCACTGCTTCATTCTAACTTGTTGTGCCAACATAAGCCAGACATTTAACTAAGCAAGACACTAAACTTTGGCTTAGTAACTATCACATCAATGCTGTTATTAACAAAATACACAAGAGTTTACAGAATATTGAGGTGATTAGCAAAGATCATTTAAGTGGTACATTGCAGATCCAGGAAATGTATCCCAAGATTCTCTGGGTTTAAATACTGTACATACTGCCACAGTTTTGTTTATTACTATTTTTATTATTCCCACAGACATTCCTCACTGTCCTTCCCCAACTTCTGTCATATAAGCATCTGATTTCTTATGGTTCTATTAGAAAATTAGAACAGCTCAAATTTACCTTTGTAATTAACATGTAGTTACACCTGGAAAGATTATTGTCAAATAGGGACACAAAGGTAGCAAATATGTGTAACAGAGTGAGATAATAATTCACAAGACCAATTGTACAACAATATAGAAGATGTTTCATGTTAGTAAAAATATCACCATTCCCCATTTTAGAGAAACCCATGCAAACAATTTTTAAGTTGATTTTTGAATTTTCATAGAACTGTTACATCTGGGGTAACAAAAGGTGGAAGCAAAGAAATACTTTGTCAAGATTTCACATATCACATTCTTTATGACAGACGTAACGTGCTATGGCTTCCTCCTTACCATAACTTTCCAACCTTTCTAAACTGGTGAAAACAGTACCTAATATCAGCCAATTTCAGCAGAAGACAAAGCCGTAGGGAACATAAAATCTAACATATAAAACCACCAAAGACCAAGGGTCCCCTTGGGAACCGATATTCTGCTGTGCCCTAAACTAGCAGGTATTCAGCAGTAAACCATTGCCTAAGTAAGACAAGTTCACAAGGGAAAGAAGGATGATAACCCTAAAGTTCCTTTTGTTTCTCTTCCTGCAGACAAACTGTTAATATAAGAATTACAAATAATATACAAAATAGAATTGAAAAGTCTATATTTTTCTTTTAATAATGCCAATCATTTGCAATATTGTTAAAAGTTTAATGATATCTTGCCATTTTGAAAAATAGACATGGATATCTAGTTTTATGGTAGAAGTCCATGTGGGAAATGCAATGACAATAGAATTTCTTTTGATAGGAAAAATTGTAGGCTGCAAATTAAAATTTACATTTTCATGGATGATGGAAGAAAAAGTTTTCTAATCTATTATAGGTAAATTGTCATTCCCTTTCAACCAATAATGAACCTGAGATACTCTGTAGTTGTAACATTCTGAGGGGGGTACAACAAGAAAATACTATGGCTGGAACTTGATCTTTGGCCTTCCAACTTCGTAGGCAGTGTTATTTCTACTACATGAAGGCAAACAACATATTGGGTAACTGAATTATTAACCATATTGGGTATTATTTAAATTTTGGAGTGAAAAAATTCATTATATGTACCATCTCCTTTGTAAAGAATAAAAGCAGGTAGTGGTAAACTTTGGATTTCATAGTATAGAGAAGCACAGCTAATGTTCAAAGTGCTTAGTGAACTGAACTGAACTCATCCAAGGTCAGGTTCAGAGCTACTTCCTAAACCAAGCTCCTTTATAACAGTTTCAAAACAGAGAATGTCTATTCTTGGAGAATGAAAGTGTCAGTCCCTTTGCTTAATACTTACAGAGAATAATAAGTTTCTGGCCCATCATTCAAGTTACCTGTAAAATAATTGGAGCACTAAATTTAAAAATAACTAACTTTGGTAAAGAAATAATGTGAAATAAATCCCACAGTATCTGGTTAAGCAAAATACTGAAGAAACACAGTTTCAAGTTCATAATTAACTTGATAAAGTCCTATGATCATAAATAATCCACAGGGAAAAATGCAAACCTTAGACATGCTGTGAGGGACTCATCATGAGATGAGAAGACCTTTTCCTAGCTCTGTCATTCACTGATTTTGCCATGGAAACTAAATTGCATATACTTGCTATTACATTGGACAGACCCATAATCAACCCAGCTCTTCCAATTAAGCTTTTGAAGGGACCTGGTCAGTGCAGCACCAAGACCAAAGAACATGCCAGGCATGAATTAGACATGAGTTTTATTCGGACTTACAAAAAGGAGAAGATTCTTCCCGATGATGGGGCCATTTGGGAAATGGAGGTCAGCTCTCCACAAAGGTGGTGGCTGCAAGAGCAGCTTATAGGGCTTAGGACAAGGACATTCCATAGGGTATGAGAAAAGAGTTTCAGCAGGTCTCATAACAGAGGGGTTTGGAGATTCATTATCAACATGTCAGAGGAGAGAAGTTAAAAACTTTACAAAATAAGTGGCTTATGATTTTTTTCACTCCGAGTAGCCCTGTTGACTTTGGACTTCTCTCCAGGTCATGTCAATGGCTATGTGCAGTTAATTACTCTTAATATGAAGGGGGATCCGGGCACTGTGTCTCCACATGCACCTTTAAACAAATACTGTTTTCTGTGCTTTAAATGTTCTCTCCTCCTTTTTCTTTATTGTAAGTGCTTATTTTTTCTTCAACATACTGTTCAAATATCACCTATCCTTAAAAGTTTCCTTTAGACTCCCCCCAAAAAATAATTGGTTGTTTCCTCCTCTGTGTTTTATCAATCTGCAAATAAACTTAACTGCAATTTCCTTGCATTCTTTTGAACAAAAACCTCAGGTGGAAAGCACAAGTTTTGAAAGAGACTTTGACTTGAATTTGAGGTATCTACACCCTGACCACATGATCAAAATGAATGCTTGCTAGCCTCTCTCTACTTCCAATGCCTTATTTACAAAATTGGGTTCACAATAAAGCCATATTTGTCTGTGTGTATGGGTGTTAATATACATTCTGACATGATAACTTTCTGATAAAGTTTAGGCATTCATTATAGAGAATTCTGACATTTATTTAGGTATCTCTTTATTTTTAGTTTGTGAAATATTCAAAGGTCTATTCATATTTACGTTCTGACATGGAAAAACAATATTTGTCAAATAGTAGTAGTTGCTTAAAAGTGGAAAGTCATTATGGGTAGAGAAGGAGTAAGACAACAATTATTACTGACAGACTAGAGTAAATCAAAGCAGAGATGCAGGAAAGTCCATAACTTGTTTGCAAGATAGTTATTAAACATGTGTGACTAGAGTGTGTGGGAAAAGTAAACATGGAGATATAAAACGAAGTACATTAGTAGTAAACTCTTAGCAAAGTCTCTGCCACCAACCAGCCTTGTGACATTTGGAAAAGCCAAAAAATGTCTAAATCTAATTTCTTTTTCACCTTTAAATGATTTTTATTCTATAAAACTCCATAAGCAAAAACTTAGCAAAGGGATAGCAGCTGGGGAAAACATCTTTCTGTGGAGGTTCTGCTTAGACAGCAACTAAAAAGCTCCATGCTGTGCCTGGCCACCATTTTCCTTCATTGTGTTATTGCTTACGACTGAATTAGTAGAAGAACATGAGTCATTCATTGCATTAGCTACTTTTCATCATTAAAATAATTCTGTTGGGCTATTAGTACAATGAAAAGCAAGTAAGTTTGTTATAGCAATGCACTAATGCAAACCCGTAAGAAAACTGGAACAATTGCCTCTGGGTATCAATTAGCTAATTCCCAATGGCGGGGTGGGGGTGGGGAGCTTTCATGACTTTTCTAATAAAGGGTGTTTAATTTAAAGTAAAATACATCAATAAGCATCTTCAGTGTTTTGCTATTGGTCTTGCAGATGGCTTCATTGTTTAGATAGCCACAATAATAATTTGCCTATAATTATGGTGATGGAACTCAGAAAATGGAAATGCCTCATGGTTTTCTGCAATCAGTTTTGAGCTGGAGTTAAAATAGACATCACAAAACCAAATAGAATGCTTGATTACAAAAATATAATCATGGAAAATATATTTTAATTCAAGTGATGCAGGTACTGCTTATTCACATTTCATTTAAAAATTCCTGTATTTTACTCCCTACAGCCCAGACATATACATTCAGTTGTTTCCCATCAATAGTTGAATGCGTTTCTATAACGTAAATCATCAGCTTAGGTCAAATTAATACTTTACCTTTTGATATATATGTACATATATATGTAATTAAATACATTAGCAATTATCTACAAATACGGTGCTGAATATAAATTACTTCAATTTCACACTGTTTAAACTAACCCTGGAAATGGAGTATACACTAGGCTGGATTCTGAATGATTTGACCAAAGTTATTTACAAAAATGAGTTACATGATGAAAATGGATATAATACTGTCAGTACTATATTTTATGAGAAACTCACGTTATGGTAATGAGGTTTACAACTTATTGTTGCAAAGAAATCTAGCAAGTATAAGTAATTAAAAAATATTATCTCTAAGCAGGAAGTGTTTCAGTTAATTTCTCAAAAGTATAGTTAGAAGTACATGTGAAATATAAAAAAATGCTATATTTCACACAAGATTTTATGTTAAAAATTTAGTATCAAATTCATTATGACAACATTAGATCTAGATTATCATGTCATGGATCAATTATATAATAAATTGAAATGTGTAAAAAGAAATTAAAAGAAAAATTGAAATATAAATTCAGTTAAATGAACGTTGAAAAGATTACACTGAACTGCCATTGAAAATGTATAAACTGACTTTAAAATCATTATAGTGTTTTCTATACAAGTTATTTGAGGATTTCTCCCTTTGCATACAGACATTTTTTGCACTTTTTTCTTTTTACTCCCTATTGGTGGATACCATTTCTTGAAATAGCACTATTTTTTTCCAGCTGAGAGATGAAAGAGGAATCAATAGCCTAGGGACACATATGCAGGCTGACGAATGCTGTGTAAAGATTTTATAAAGATAGCAAGTTCTTGTGAAAAGACATGCTATACTGGGAGGCAATTACCAATCAGAAATGGGCAAGAGGCATACTTAGGCACAATTTAGTTTATGTCTCTGAAAACTCCCATGGAACAAAGGGAGGATACTTTTTTGGAATGAGCCGAAAAGAGTTTTTAGCAATGTTGCAACCTTGCAAATGGAAAATAAAGGCAAATTTGAAAATCATAAGAAACAAGAATTAACTTTGTGAACGTTTTTAGAAAATGAAGGAATGAAAAGATCAAATATTACTCTGTTGTTTCACCAAGTCATCCTGAAGGATGGGCAGTCTGATAAAGATAAGGAATTCAAGAAGTTTTGTCCAGTTTAGATAGGAAATACTGTTATTTCAACCATGTTGAGTTTGATGTAATGGTGGGAAACCATAATCTAGTGGGAAAGTGAAACTGTAAAGTTAACTGTACATTTGTTTGGTACATATATGTTTTGTTAATGTGGGGTATGTGTAAATAAAAATAATTTTACAAAAGTAAGTTGTTGGTATGATGTGAAGTCTGTCTCCCTCTCTACATATATATGAAAGTAATATTTGACAATTATAAGTGTAGAATACAAAAAGAGATGTAAATTAGATATGTTTGCCTACTACTAAACATCAGAAAAAATAGAAGGAAATGGATTAAGATAACATAAAATATAGTGAAAAATATGGAAGGTACAGTATAAGATTTATCAACAGAAAGTTTTATCAAAGAACTGGAATGAGTAAAGGAAACCATCAAGGCTATAGTATAAATTTAGAGACTTTTCTCCAGGTGCCAGTTTGTTACCCACAGCATACAATTGAATACATCATTCAGTTTTTCTAGATTTCATTATATTCATTGTTAAAATGAAGTGGTGGCTGAAAAATTGTGTAATTGTAAAATATTTTCTTCTCTTCGACAAACTTATATTGAGAATAAAAGCTAGAGATTATCTTGAAAAGAGTTATCTTGAGCACCAATATATACTAGTGCCAGCTTGGATTGATCTCCTTTTGTGATTTTTTATTTCAGGAGATACTATAATCCTTGTTTGAGCTTTTTCACTGAATATAGCTAGAAAATAAGGTAGCTCTTCAAAATTTTTCATACACCATGTATTTCAAAATCGGTTAGGTGACATTTGAGTGGATCTTCAGTCTTGATAAGATAATGGCATAGGAGAGGGGAAAACATTAGTCCCTCTTGTATTAGCAAAGGTATGGCATATTTTGTACAACAATGGACATACTGATGTGTATGGAGTTCAGTGTGAGATATATAAAGCCATTCCCTGGGTGGGAGGGCCTTGGAGAAGTGGGATATGGCAAGAGACAGATTAGGGCTAAGTATTTTCAAGGGGTGGTATGAAATAAGCCTTGTGTGGAAATCCAGCCTGTATAATACCGGAAAAGGAAAAATCACATCATTTTAAGAAGAGGAAGGACATGAAGAGATGTTGCGTCTTTTCTTTTGAAATTTGTTTTTAGGGGGCTCATTTTAAACTTTTAATTCATATATACATGTATTTCTAAGACTCAGTTAACTTTGTCACTATTAAAATCACAGTCTTCAACAAGCCAGAGAAAGATCTTTGCCTTTATTTTCATAATGTTTTGGGAATTAAAATAGCCTCAACCCACCCCCCAAAAGGAGAAAACAATTACACATTGAATGAAAGAACACTAATTTATTTTCTTAGAATACTAGTATATTGGAAAATAAATAATCCAATTTTAAATTTAAGAATAAGAAAAAATAATAACTGGATAATTCACTGTTGTTTACTGGGAATAGCCTTCTTGGTTATTTCTCTTGGTGACAACAAAGGGCCCATAATGATCACCAAATTGTACTAAGAAAACTGGACATACTGGAAATGTTCAGAGATTTACAGAAAAACTGAGAAAATGCAAACCATCTCTCCACTGAAGGTTTTACACCTATAAAATAACCTTTAAAATGTCTCACAAGTCAAAGCAATTTCTCTAACACTGTGATTTTTCTATAAAAATATATCAACTTCACCATGTAGAATAAGGAAAACTGAAGCACTGCTTATAATTTTAATAAATACACACACACATACACATACTCCAGGGGGTCATGTGACATTTTTAGTTATCATAGAAATTTCTGTAAGATTTCTGAGTCCATGCATTTTGCATATATGTGATATTTTTGCATGGATCATTTACATTAATAAAAGTTAGTAGTTAAAAAACTCATTTTGTTAAAAGAAACCATAGAGGATTTTCCTTATTTCAGCATTCATCTATTAAAAAAAAAACCTGGGGTAAATATTTTGTTCATATATTTATATATACACATGTATATTAGCAATTTAGCATTATTTTGTGGTGGTGTTGTTACACGTATTCATTGTCTCAGATTTGTCTAGATCCTTAAGTTATAAGACCTACAATTAAATATCATTTACATTTCTTTAATATGCTACAGTGCATGATTTTCAGCTTAGAAAAATTTTATCCCTGCTTATATTCTCATACTTTTGCTATATTTAAAATATACAATTTAGTTGTACATCAAATAATTCTAGAAGCATTTTGAATTTCTGTAACAGCATTATTCACTCAGCACTCATGCTGGGATTATTATGGTGAGTTAAAGCAGACAATGTTCCCTCTCTTATAGTGTTCGCAGATTAAATTGCCACACAAATAAAATTATAATTAAAAAGTGAATTGTCTTAAAAAGAGAAACTATTGTTGTCATGAGAGCATTTAAAAGGAAAAATGAAAGATCAGAAAATTCTACCTGGAAAAAGAGTAGGGTAGATGATAAGATACCATAATAACTACAGAGAGCTTTCTTGCAAGCAAAGTTCCTTTTTTTTAATCAATTGGAGTTAAATGATCTGGAATCTCATATCTCATTTCACTACAGAATTTTAACCAACCATTAGCAATGAAAAAGATGTTATTATCATATTGAAATTGATTTCTGCTCATAGGTAGAACAGCAGTTTGAAATGATCCTTTCACAGTTTCTCAAGGGTATATTTATAATGTATATATAATATTACATTTTATAAAGTAACAAATTTCGGTTCTGTCTGGTGGGTCATAAACAGATTTGTGGACAAATGTCTTTTGAAAAGGTAAAAATCATGCACAAAATATGTTCAATCTTTTTGGAATGACCATTGAAAAATTTTACATGATCTGCTTGCTAATATCACATTTTATATTCAGATGCTGAATTTTCCTCATCTGTAGTCTCGCTTATCTTTTATAGTTTGGAAGACTCAGTTCTATGGCGTTCTTTATAAAATCATTTGTTTTTGCTTTCAGGGATCACAAAAAAGAATGGAAGATTTTCTTAAAGTTGGCATGATTAAATAAACTAATAGGACTTTATATATATATGAACACATATGATGATATATGTGTATATACAAATATTATCTATGCATGTACATACAACATACATATACAAATATATGTACATGATACACATATGTTTAGGAATGCATTATATTCTTATATGTATATTGTGGACATGATAAAGTTATGATTCTTTTAAACTGATTTTAGGTATTATAGAATTGTACTAGTGCATAATGCTATATACTGTGCCATACTATATTATACCTTAACAAAGCTAAATACACAAATTAGAACCTATGAACAAAATTAGAACATATGATTGTAACTTGCTTTAATGTCTTTAAAGTTTTAAAAGCCAACAGCAAACATTTTACTGTAGTTAGCTACCAAAGGAGGCAATCATCAAAAATGTTTCTTATATGTTGAGGCTTCAAACATTTGTATATGTGCAGATTTCATGTTGAGTATATTACTGAATGTGAACTTATTTTAAATACAACTAGTTACAAAATATTTTAAACCAGTTCATTCTGAGATAAATAAATTAACAAGTTTTTTTTTTAACTTGAGATCATTTTAAAATGTATAAATTACTGAAATGGAAAATAGGTAAGTTGCATATGCAAGTCAATATTCAAGTGTTACCAAGTTACTTACAAATCATTTTAATCTGACTAAATTTCAAAGTCTTATTCAGAATAAATTCATTAAATTTCAATTCATTTCACTGAAAAGCAAATATCTACATTGCTCATACTACGTGATGCATAGTGTAGTTATTTTTATGCCAGAAGACATCAGCCAGGTTGTCTGAAAGAATATTGGACAAGGACAACCAAAAAATCAGAATAAAATAGAATCTAAGTAAAAAAGTCACACAGAATAGCAAATAGTTCCCAAAACTTCCCTCAGCTTCTTCTAAATTTCCTTTTTTAGCTTCATTAAGAATGACCTTGCTCTTACATGACTAAGAACTGTCAATTTTCACAACACTCCAGTTTATATTACTTCAGTCAAATTTCCTGTCTTCTTTCAAGTCTAATTTTGGCCCTTTTTTTACATTCTCATTATTGAATACAACTATTCCTTCTATTAAAAATAAATTAACTGTATGAGCTTTCATTGAAATGTTCAATCTCAACTTATTTTTTCTAGAATTGAAAAGACCTTAATATTCACATTTTAACAATTTCCAAAATAATGATCATAAAGGAAATAACAGTTGATGCTAAATGAAAACAAGAGTGCATATTGACTTTACTTTTGTATTACACTTACAGATGCAATTAGCTAAGTATTTGTCTAATGTCACAAATAAAATTGACATGACTCTTCAAGGAATATACCAAGCAACAATGCAGCTGGGTTGGGTTGGTTTGACTTCGTCTCACTATTAATGCATTTGGATTTATTTTCAACTTTCTAAATTGCTGTAATGGAAAATAGGGTTTTCTGACTATAACTCTATGAGTTGCATACTCTGAGAATTTTCAGGACTGCAAGACTCCATGTCCAGAGAAAGTTCACCAGGAATTGCAGCGAGCAAGGTGAAAGTTTCTAACCCCTATTCAGTCCCTGAATTCCATATTCACGGTATTGAGGTCATTGTAGGAAATCCAGAGGCATGAAAGAAGCCATATGTAATCATATAGATCATAATCATACAGATTTAATCATGAGGGTATTAAGTTTTCAAAACACAAACACATAAGCCATGAACATATAAACCCACAATACATTTCTTATATTTAAGAAAATATGCATGTGTGAAATATATCAATTTGAATACTATTTAGAGTTCTCACCAGTCGTCTGGATTACAGTCTCAATTTTCCTGACAATAAATTTGAAATAATAAAACCAACATCCCAAACTTATGAAAATTTAAGTGATATAATTGCATTTCTTTTCTAGTATACCATATGCAAAACAGGTCGGATGCGGTGCACACAGATACATGCTGAGGGAAAAGCAAAATACTTGTCCTAAAAATGCTGTTTAGAATCACCAAGTAGATCCCTATTGGGCCTGATCGTCTTGCAGATTGTCTGGTAGATGAAATACAAATATAAATAAATAAAAATTTAAAACCCGATGGGACTGGAGATGGACTTAGACAAATTCTGAGAGGGTTAGAATTGGAAAACGAAGAAAAGAAGAGCAAATTGGGAGTTAGTAATTTATGATGGCTTTTACTGCAAGTATATGTGGCGGTCAGTGCTGTGTGAGATTGCCAACGCTCTGACATAAAAGCCATGTCTTTCTGCATAAAAGAACCAGAAAGCAGAGTTGGTAGGAGGGCCACTGCCGCAACTGGAAGGTGAAGGGGGAACTCCAGAAAGGAGAGGCCCATAATCGGGAGCCCCAAATTATTCTTCTAGATTCTGCCTGAGACTTTGACTGACTCTTGAAATATGAATATGTGGAGCAGATTCAAAACACACCAACTTAAGTTATAATAACTGGATTGAGATTTTCTCTGCTACCCAAGAGGCAGAGTTTGTAGCCTAAGCCCAATAAAGTTAGTTGCTTGCAACAATCTAACAAACCAACGAACATCAACACTCTTTGGAAGTATATAATAGACTTCAGAATCTCCAGAAATTGTCATTCACAATCCCAGATAAAATGGAAAATCAATTGACATTTTAGGAATTAAGAAAAGGTGAAATAGTCTTCAGAAAAATAAGAAAATCTAGACCAAGCTTGGGATGACCTAGATGTTAGAATTATCACCATTATAACTCTCCGTACAGAAGTAATGAAGGCACTTCTCTCAATGGATAACAGTTCAAAATCTCAGCCAGGAAAT